>JABUQX010092237.1:30000-32500 GCA_015478945.1 Trachelipus rathkii | reverse complement strand
AGAAAGCCGCCCTGGAGATTGCAGTAAAATTGATCCTATACAAAACCTAATAATGCAAAAATTCACCCTTTTTCAAAAGTCTACTAACAGACCAACCAACAAATCAGGGAGGATAGTTCAACAAATCAGCCATCACGAAGCAGTCCCATCTAAGCATTTGAAATAGGTCTGTTTTCAGACGAAAGCTATTGCTAGGACTTGTTTTTTAAAATTTTAATGTATGTAAATAAAGTTTTAAAGTGATGTGTAAAGATTAAAAAATTAAAATGTATGCAATTTCATAACACCATCTGCAACTGAGGGTTTTTTCACATATATAAATATACAGAGCGAAAAGAGCTTGTATCCACAAAGATATATAATATAATATACTAATATAATAACTATAATATATATTAATATATATATTATATATATATAATATATTTATATATATATATATATATATAATATATATATATATATATATTTAATGTTATATATAAATATATATATATATATACTATATATATATATATTATATATATATACGTATATATTATATATACAATATAAAATATATAATATTATATACTATACATATTATATATTATATATAGCTATATATATAATATATATATATATATATCTTAATCAACCTCAATATATATATATATATATATATATATATATATATATATATATATATATATATAATATATATTATATATAATATTAAATAATATATAATAATATATATATATATATATATATATATATATATGGAGTATTTTTAATGATCAAAATCGAATCTTAAAGCTTTTCTGGGCAAGGGTAATCTGTGAAGTCGTGACACCTCTCCGATTCTGCTCCTTTTTCATGGCAAAATAGCCCATCAAGTGGTCTGCTCAACCTCTGGTTGTTAGTGAATCATGGACGAACCTTTTATCAAAATTACATGAAAACTCTGTAGAAGTAATGAATGCTGATAATCTTGACCCTTCGTAGAGAAATAAAACCAGAGAAACCTCTGCTGAACAACTCTACAATCTAGTAATAATAATGATAGTTAGTGCTAATAGTAATGTCAATGATAATAGTGAAAGTGTTATTAATTAGTGTTAATATTAATGATATTGATAATAGTGTTGGTGTTAGTGGTGGTAATATTGTTAAGGATTAATTAATATAAATGCTTTTGATAATAGTGTTAGTGATTTAATAATGTAAAATGATGGAAGTGTTATACCTCAGCGAAGGACCACTCTACTTCGGAACTACCTCTGATATGCGCAGTACTCTTCCTTCAAAACGCGGACTTTTTTCACACTTCAGCCACGGAAGGTTGACTCCTTACTTTCACCTAATATACATTTGTATATCTATAACTTGTATGTATGTATGTATGTATGTATGTATGTATGTATGTATGTATGTATGTATGTATGTATGTATGTATGTATGTATGTATGTATGTATGTAGTATGTAGTATGTATGTATGTATGTAGTATGTATGATGATTATTATATATATATAATATATATATATATTTATAATTTATATTTATATATATATAATATTATATATATAATATAATATATATATGTATGAATATCAATATATATATATATATATATAAATATTATCATATATTTATATATATATAGTATATATATAATATATAGATATTTATATAATATATATATATATTATATAAATATATAATATATATATATATATATATATATATATATATATATAATTATATATATTATATATAATATATAGTATATCAGCGGCGACTAGTAACTTTTTACTACTCATGCTCCTCTCCTCTCTCTCTCCCTCTCTCTCTGCTCTCTCTCTCTTCTCTCTCTTCTCTCTCTCTCTTCTCTCTATATATATATAAATATATATATATAATATATATATATATACTATATATACTATATATATATATAACTATATATATATATATATATTATAATATATATATAGTATATATAATATATATTATACTTATATATAATATAATATAATATATATATATATACTATATTTAATATGATTTATATATATATATATATAATATATATATTATTATAATATATATATATATTATATATATATATTATTTAATTCTATTTATTATATTTATTATTTATTTATATATTTATTTATTATTTATATATAATTAAGAAAATAATTATTTATTAAGAGATATTTAGTTATCCATAACTTACAGTTTTTCTTAGCATAATAAACTGGTTTATGTATTCTTAATTGTTTTTCTTTCAAATTCAGATATTAGAATTGAATATATAATTAATTTATCCGAAAGTGCATTAAGAAACAAGTAAATCTATATTTTAATTTTTTTCTTAATAAAACGAGTGTGTTCTAATTTTGATAGGAAAAAAAAAACAAACTTGTAAAAAATTAATTCACGAATACGATATACCGTCTTGAAATTTCCCTCTCCTCATTTTGAGAAGGCACGAGCTCATTATAATGATTAAA
>JABUQX010092237.1:0-25000 GCA_015478945.1 Trachelipus rathkii | reverse complement strand
TTTTCTTTACACCCAAACCAATAGCGTACAATGAAAGACAAGGTCTGTGCTTCAAGGCTAGCCTCCTAGCATCATTTTTTTTTGCTGTTGAATGTGTCATCTTTTAAATCGAAGGAGTAAATGAAGGCGTGATGGACCTTATGACAGCAAGAGCTTGATTTGAAATATGTGTGCATGCAAAATAAAATTTAAAAAAAAAGAGTTGGGGATAGTAGAAACAAAATTCTGAGGAACACCACTATGGGTAAATGTAAAAGGATAAATGCGGTGCTATCTACCAAGTAGCAGCCTAAAATAGCGACTGAACGCAAAGTCGAGAGAAGCTTACAGAGAGAAGGCATGAAATACCGAAAGTGGAAGCTCTAGATATTAAATCTTTGTGCCAGAATTTATCGAAAAGCCTTCTCTAAATCTAAAATTTCTATTGATTCTGAGCTGAATAATGATCGATTATTATAATAGCATTCGTTAACTTTAGGAAAAGGAGGTTAAAAAAGCGATGAAGATAGTATTGTTGTCACTGGAGTCCCGGCTTTCTTTCAGTGCATGCTAAAAGAATGTATCCTCAGAAAAAGAGAGAAACTTAAACGGGGATGGAAAACACTTGAAATGCATTGTAGGTGATTAACGATGTAGCTGAAAAGAGAAGCTGAACGGTAATTAAAGAATATCAGAAAAACATTTTAGCAAGGACGCAGACAGAGAAACAACTAATAGTTCAGATTGTTAGTGAATACAGAAACAGATCTAAAAATCTATAGAACCTACTCTACTAAGAAGTGACATCCAAATAGCTATGATAACCTATGCCTTCAAATAAAATACTTATTTGAGCAATATTTAAAGTTGTACAACCTAATAAAACTTATTGTCGATTTTCCAGTTGCCATAAAACATGTTTACGTAATATATTATAAGTGTTTAAAAAATGCTCAATTAATATGTGAAAATATGGAACTTTAGGGCCCTTGGGAGTCCTCCTAATGTAGCCAATGGTCCCGAATTTTGCATAGAGGTTTCTATCTAGTGAAAAAAATAAGGGTTGGGAGCTGCCAATGCTCGAAAGATGAAAATTAGATACAACTGCTAACTATATATAATATTATATACATATACTATATAATTTATATATATATATATATATAAATATATACTATATAATATATATACTATATATATACTAAATATATATAATATATATATAACGTATAATATATATATATATACATACTATGTGTGCTGTTTGATTTTGAAATTGTGTTAATATAAAATTATATAAAATCATGCCAATCTATTTCTATTAATAAACACTCTTTATTTGCATCCTGAAAAAAAAACGTATAGTTTGTATTGACAAACACCGTCATTTGGCATTATATTCACCATTAAAATAAAAACAATATCTGTTCCAAAATAGAGTCCTAAAATCACACGGGACCCACTTTCCCCTCTTGCTTCATACCTAAGCAAAAGACAACAAAACAACTTAGAATGAAGGCACGTCACAGGATCAAATGTCTTTAATAACGTAGCCACAAGCTCCTTCTCACATATGTTTACAAGGTTATGCATGCAAGAAATCCTGCCAGTTCACCAAAACATCATACTTCAAAGAAACTTCCATTTAATATACACTTTATATATATAATATATATATATAATCATATATATATATATATATACTATATGATATATATAATATATATATATCATTATATATAATATATATATATTATCAATATATATATATATATCATATATATATACATATATATATAATATATATATATATATATATATAATATACGTATATAATAGAATTCCAAAACCGTCATTGCATCCGTTCCTGAGGGGAAGATTATTATTGAAAAAGACTAATATCAAACGAATATATATCTATATATATCTAAAAAAATACGTTTTAATCCGTTCCCAGCCCCGGAAGGTTGCCTATCTGATTCTTTAAACAAAAAAAATCCCGCCCTTAGAAAAATCCGAGCTCCAGATATCAATAGCAAATATATCTCGCCACCGTTTTTTTTGTTTTTTATCGCTCACTGCATTTTTTTACTACCCATGGTCACTTACAGTATTGTATTTATTAAAAAAAAATGAATAACCTGTAATTAAACTTCGTAAATATGAAAAAGAAAAAAATGTATTAAACAAGATTTAATGCGGGAACTTTCAATCAATCCCGTCGAGACTGAGCCCATTGACGATCAGCTGAGGTCTTAGTTGCCCGCTTACCAATAAGTGACCACCCCCCCCCCCAAATTGTACTTCACACCCCTTCGTGGAGGTGACTCCAGAATGGACTTTTCGCTAGGAAAGATGAATTCCTTAGTCACTTATTAAATAATGAACTGCATACAAATTGCATTTAGTATTCTATATATTGCAAGGAGAAAGACCTGTAGGATCACAATTCGCTATTTAAGTTCGCGTTAAACCTGAGTATTGTTAGTAGGGCATAGTTCGTTAGAGTGTTACAAGACATTTTGAAAAGACAAAATCAAATGGTAATATTTCCCGATAATAGTTATCTAAAAATGGTTTAATACGTTCCCAGCCCCGAATTTTGCCTATCTATTCTCTAACAAAAAAAATCGATCTTTTTAAATCATTGCAAATACATTTCTCACAGCATTTCTTTTTCTTTTTTTTTTTCTTTTTTTTACCGTCACTGCAGTTATTAAGACCCATGGTCACTTCAGTTGTATATTAAAAAAAATTGACATATATATAAACTCTATTATATATATATATAAAGAAAGAAAATGACGATCTAGCTTACTCGACGACCGATATCCATGTTAAACGCTGAAATGATTTCAATTGCAATTAAAATATATTGGTGAAAGACACTAGAGGTACGCTCTAAAGACCAATACGTCGCTAAAAAAAAGAACGAAAATATATACCGTTATTCAAGTAAATGGCCTACATGCTCCCTCAGCATATTTTCAAAAGTGGAGCGAGCGCTTCAGCGAGAGGTCTGCTATGCATTTACGGCAATCTGCCTTGCATCTACCCTATGGTATTCTTTAATTACGTCGCTGAAAAAAAAGAAAATTACTTACCACTATTCAAGTTACGGGGTGACATACTCCCTCAGCATATTTTCAAAAGTACGCAAGTCAAAGTCTCTGGAGGTATATGCCAATTTAATAGAAATGCTCAATCAAAGCTGAACAAAGAAGGAAAAATGTGTACCGATCTCAATGTTAAAAGCTGATATGTCTTTGAGCTCCTCACTATAACCACCAGAAAATGGAGTGGAAGAAAAATTAAACCATCACTCAATACCTCTGAACATGTCTTTTGAAATCAGAGGAAATTGGATAAAAGAATTGAGAAAAGAGTCCCAAATTTTACCAGCAGAGTGCATGTAAGTATGAGCACAGTGGTCAAGTCTGTGATAAAAATATTTGGAGAAAGAAACGCTCTTTACTAAAAGCAGATACCTACAAACTTTCCTCAACAGAGGATTTATATGAATAAATAAATTTATTAGTGAAAAATAATTTTAAATAAGAAAAATTCCAACTTTTATTATTATTATTATTATTATTATTATTATTATTATTATTATTATTATTATTATTATTATTATTATTATTATTATTATTATTATTATTATCAAATAATAATAATAATAATAATAATATTATTATATAAGAATTTATATATTAATAATATTATAATCAGAAGGAAAATAATAATAATAATAATAATAATAATAATAATAATAATAATAATAATAATAATAATAATAATAATAATAATAATAATAATAATAATAATAATAATAATTAATAATAATAATAATAATAATAATAAAAATAATAAAAATAATTATAATTATAATTATAATTATAATTATAATTATAATAATAATAATAACAACAACAACAACAACAACAACAACAACAACAACAACAACAACACAACAAAATTAAAAACAAAAACAAAATTAAAAACAAAAACAAATTAAAAACAAAAACAAAAATCAAAAAACAAAAAGCAAAAGCAAAAGCAAAAGCAAAAGCAAAAGCAAAAGCAAAAGCAAAAGCAAAAGCAAAAGCAAAAGCAAAAATAAAAACAAAAACAATTAATAATAATATAAATATAAATATAAATATAAAAATATAAAAATATAAAAATATTAAATATAATATTTAATATTTAATATTTAATATTTAATATTTAATATTTAATATTTAATATTTAAAATCATAATAATAATAAAATTATTATTATTATTATTATTATTATTATTAATAATTATTATTATTATTATTATTATTATTATTATTATTTATTATTCATTATTATTATTATTATTATTATTATTATTATTATTATTTAATAATAATATTATTATTATTATTATTATTATTATTATTATTATTATTATTATTATTATTATTATTATTATTATTATTATTATTATTATTATTATTATTATTATTATTATTATTATTATTATTATTATTATTTTATGTAAAAAATGAACTTCATAATATTCTTATTAAAACTTCTCAAGCATAAACTTCACATTTTTATTAATATATATATATATATATATAAATTGAAGTAGATAAAGAAGATCTTCTAAATAAATTAAATAATTTTATATGTAAATATTTATATTTATATATATTTAATATCTGTATATATATATTATATCAATCTTTCTCCACAGTTTTGACATTATATTTTATATAATACTATATATATATATATATTATAGAATATATTATATAATATATATATATATATATATATATATATAATATATATATATATAATATATAATATATTTGTATAGTTTATATGTAATTATATTTTTTCTAGTCAAATATATTTATATGATTCTGATTTAAGAGTTGGGAATGAATAAAGTGTATTTATCATCATATTAATTATTAAAATAGTATATTATATTATTTATATATATTATTAATATTAATATAGAGGTAATAAAATATATAATTATTAGATATATTTATTATAATTTCTTATATAATTTGAATATTTATATTTAATTTATATTTATTTACTTTTTATTTATTTTAATTATATATATTATATAATATAATATAATTATTATATATTATATTATTATTATTATTTATATTATTAGATTTATTAATTATTTATATATATTTTATATTTTATATTAGTTATATTATATTATTAAATTAATTAATCTTATTCTTATTATAATTTATAATATTAATATTATTTTTTATATTGATTTTTAGCATTTTATTATTGTAATTTTACCTTCTCTATTTTGATCACTTTACTAGAAATAGTTCTTCGTTTTAACTTTTTCTTTATTATCTTTTTATTTATTAATTATTATTATTAACTATATTTACTGGTTATATATTTTTACTTTATTGTAATATAATATATTTAATCTATTTACTTTAATATTAATTTCTACTTTATTATTAATTTTATATATTTATATATTATAAAGCATGCATTATTTTACTATATTTATTATTATATTTATATCTATATATTGTTATAGTAAATTTATTATTTTTTAGTCTAATTTTTTATTTAAAATCATGATATTCTACAGTTTTGCATCTTTTCATCTTTTCATGATATCTCTCTTTCTCTCTATTACTTTATCACCTTCTAATTATATTTACTATACTTATTAATTATTATTCGGTGGCGTCGTGCTCTCTTCATTAACTTCTCTCCTTCTATCATTATTTCTTTATATTTTTCTAATTATTTTTCTTTGTTTATTAAATTAAATGTGATTTCGTATTAAGTCGAAAAATATTAAAATATTATTTATAATCTGTTTTACTTTATATATATTATATAATAAAATATTTATTTGTATATTAATATTAACTTATTATATATTATATTTATAATATAATTATTTATATAATTTATATATAATTATATATATTATTTCATATAATTATACTCTTTAATATTTAATATTATATTATTTTATATCTTACTTACTTAAGTTATTTAATTATTATTTACTATTTACATAGTTATTATTTTTATTTATTTTGAGTAAAGGCAATTTAGCTTTGTGTATAAAATTTTTTTCACAGTAATATCTTAATTTAATTTCTTATATAGATATTCCTTTATCAAAATGTAAAGCTTCAAAATCGTATATATTGGAAGTTCACATAGTAAAACTTTATTACTCCTAGAGTATTTCATTACTTGATTATTACATTAATATTATTATGTATTTTATCTGTAAATATCTCATCTATTCTTAGTCGTATATTACTCATTTATTTTATTATTCTTTTATAATCAACCCAATGATTCTTATTTCAATTATTATCATTATTATAATTCTTTTATTTTAATTTATATATATCATAAATTATTAATTAATTATTTATAATTTATATTATTAATGTATTTGTCTATTTTTATTATACAATTATTATTTTTTATATATTATTGTATCTAAAATATATTTAGTTGGTTTACTATTATTATTTAGAAAAGATAAATAAGAATTAACATATTTATTATTATTAATTATTATATATATTAATATAAATTATATCATATTATTATATATTATTATTATTTATTACTCTTATAATTTATTATTTATATTTATATTAATTTAATTAATATTTTATATAATTTATTTAATTTAATTGTGATATTTTATTAATTTAATAATTATATTTATATTTAATAAGTATTAATAATTATTATTATTTATATTAATTTATTAATTTAATTATTAATTTATTATTATATTGCAAATTAAGTCCAATTGATAATCTATTTCTACTTAAATTTATTTCTAAAGCATTAGTGTATTGTTGTATACCAGTTACATGTTGATTATATAATTTCTTTATGTATATAGAATATTATTATTCTTTCATTGGACTCTTGGAAAATGAAGGTCGATTATGGCAGTTCTAGTCATGTAATTACTATTATTATTTTTTAAAATGACTTTTTCATTTTTATTGATTTAGTGAGATAACTTAAATATAAAAATATTAATAAAATTAACTTTTAAACTCTCATAATATTATTATTTAGTGATATAATACTGCCAATTTAATATATCTTCAACCTCATTATTATTATATTATATTGATTATTCTTAATATTTATTTATTTTAAGGGCATAATGCCATTTTATTTTTATTGATATATTTATAATATCATTACTGATTATTCAGTGTCTCTCTGAGTGTTTTTCTATTATTATTTACTCTATCAATTGGATTATTCATGCTATTGATTCTCTGTATGAATTATTGGCATATTATTCAATTATATATATTTATCTATTCATATTATTAATTTAGTGGGTTAATTTAATTACTTTTAATATATATATTTTATTAATAATTTATAATAATTCTTATATAAATTAGAAGTATATATATCATAATTTTTTATAATAATTAATTCTGCTTTAGATATATTGTATATATTTATGTTATTTATCTTCTATCTCATTTTCTGTCATATTATTCATCTATATATTTTAATTATGGTACTACTATTTTATTATCCATTATTATTATTATTATTAATTTTTATGTGTTATTAATTAATTATAATATTATTTGATTCGATTTATTGAATGTTATTATTTAGAGTTCTATATTAAAGTGTACTCATTTGATTATTGATATTTTTTTAGTCTCTATATATATTATATTATTTATTTATATATTATATTTTTATAAAAATATCATATTATGATAAAATATATTATTATTATATATATATATTATTATTATTAATATTTAAAGTATTATTAATATTTAGTGATAGTTTATTAATGTTGGTTGTGTTATTGATATTATTATTATTATTATTTTGATGTATTATTATTATTATTATTATTATTATTATTTTGATATTATTATATAATATTTATTATGTATTAATATATTAATAAAATGTATAGATTTACAATTAAATATCATATATTATTATTAATTCTATCTAACATTTATTATTTTATATGGAATTATTCTCTAATTATTAATATATAAATATTATTATTAACCTATTTAATTTTTATTTTATCACGTTAATTTTTTATTTTATTATTTTCTATATTATTATTTATGTGATTATGCGATTATGAGAGATAATCTAAATATAATATTTGTGTATTCATTATATTATATAGAGAATTAATTTATTTATTAATATATTATTATTAATTTAATATATATATTAATGTCATATACATTTATATAATAATGTTTATCATTGATCTTTATTATTATTTTTATTATATGTAAATATAAATTTTATATATTAAATCAATATTAATATATAATTTTAATTTAATCCTCCTTAATTAAATATTATTATGTAATTTATTATTTTTTATTATATCTATTATTGTTATTATATTTATTATTAATTATTTCTATTATTGAACTTTATTAATTTATCTATAATTGCATAATTATAAATGAACCCATTAAAATCAACATAAATTTGATTATTATTATTAGTATATTAGTATTATATTAATTGCATTATTTTTAACTTTTATTATTATTATTATTATTATTATTATTATTATTTTTAATTTTTATTATTATTATTTCGTGGATTTTATTATTTCATTAATTTAATTAAGTATTAATTACTATTATATATATTATATTGATAATTATTATTCCAAAATTGTTAATACTATTATTATTACTGATAAAATTATTAATCAATTTTTATTTAGTTATTTTAGATATTTATTCTCATTAAATATTTATTTCTCATCTATATTAGATTATAGATAATTTTTCATGTCTTTTTTAATATTCTCATTATTTTAGTTATTAATTACTATTTGAACTAAATTATATTGCAATTATTTTTATTAATTAGTGGTGGAAAAGCGTTCATGATTAGTTGATTATTGATGTAATATTAAGTATTTAACGTTTTATATATTTTATATTTATATTATAAGAGGATATCGAAAAAAATTAAATCTAATGGAAGTAAAATGACTTTAAATGAAAGCAATCTAGATTTTTATTGGTTTTTCTCAATGTGAAATGTTTACTAACATTATTATTATTATTATTAATGAACTGATGATGATGTGGCTATTGCTCAAACGTTATAACAATAGAATTAAACCTTTAGTTCATCGCAATTAAGTATTTTTTGATTATTTTTCTTTCAATTTTTTATTAATTTATTATTATTTTTTAATTATTTATTATTTTATATAATTTATTATTATTATTAATTTCATTATTTCATAAACACATTAATTAATTGTATAATTCAAAGTGATGAATAAAAAAACTCAACCTTAAGGACAAAACTTTTTAATTTAGCGTATTATTATATTATTTTTATTTTTTATTTTATTCATTTATATTATTGTCCATCAGTATTTCATTGTCATTGTTATTGCCAATTGTTATTGTTATTGCAATATTATTTTCATTGCAAATTATTATTATTATATATTGCCCACTTATTAACCAAAATTATTATTTTTATATATAATTTATTATTATTAATTATTATTTTATTATTATTCATTCGATCAGTACAATATTATCAAATACGAAATGCTAAAGTCTAAAATCTAATTTTTATTATTTTATTTCCGTATTATTATTAATTAATATATAATGTTATCAAATATATTTTTTAATTTTCGAACACATCAACCAAATTACGTCACAAATTTACTCTGTATAAATATAATTAATTAAAAATAACTCTTCTATTGTATATAAATCTCCTTTAATATATCGCTGAGTTTGTTATTTATAAATTAATATTATGTAATATAATAATTAATATATTAATTTATTAGTGTTGTTTCTATTTAAATCTCTATGTATAGATTTTTCGTTGAATTAAGTAATTGCATTTAATTTTAATATTTGTAAAATTGTAGTAATTTATTGTCCAAATAATTATTATTAAAATCTATTATTGTACATTCTTTATTGATATTATATATCATTTAGATTTGCTTGAAAACGTGTATTTATTATATTTGAATATATTTTTATGATTTAAGTTTATATTTTACACTATTCTCATCTCTCTCGGTATGTTACTCTGTACAGTGATTATATCAATTAAATTATCTATTACTCTAGATATAGCTTGATGAGTGTATTATATAAGCTCTGATCTATTACTAATGTATTAGATTCATTATTATTATTAGCTTTTGATTATTATTATATACTTTCGTATTATTATTACGACAATTTATCATACAATTAAATTATGGATCCTATTATTATTTATTATTATTATTATTATTTATTAATTTATTATTATTATCTATGTATTATTATTATTATTATTACTATTATTATTATTATTATTATTATTATTTTTTAATTATTATTATTATTATTATTATAATTATTATTAATATTACCTATTATTATTATTAATTATTATTATTAATTGACTTGACTCATAATCTTAATTTAATATTTCACTTATTATCTATTACTTATTATGTTTTATTGTGTCAGTTATTCAAACATTTGATCTACTTAATTTTTAATTAATTAAATTTTATTAATTAAATATATTATGTTTTTAACATATACTAATTATTATATTGTCTTATGAGTTCATATATATTCTCTAAATTATTAACATAGATTATATATTACAATAGCGAATTTGTAGTGTTTTAATTATATCATTAATGTGATTAATAGGTTATCATGAGAAAAATCTGCATGACATAAATATATTACATAATTCCTTACTATAAGAACTAACATAATATCATTCGGAATTATTATTTATTAACTGATTATCTATTTATATTAATTATCATTAGTTATTATTGTTATTTATTTATATATATTGTTAATTTATTATAATTTTAAATATATTACTGTATTCATTTTATATTACACAAATTATAAAAATTTATTTTTAATGATTTTATATATGCTCATGATCTATTCCTTAAATGTAGACATTTAATTATTTGTTATTTATTATTATTATTATTATTTTTTTATAGTCTTTATTATGTTTTTTAATTTTATATTTAATTGTTACGATTATTTAAATTTAGTTATTTGCTTATATATTATTTTTTTCTTATTATTGTTATTATACAATTTGTTTTTCATGTAATTTTAATCTACCTTTGTCCCGATTACTCATGGAATATTTTTTTTTGTGTATTATTGTTTGTGTATCGAAATCCCAGGAATTTTGAGTGATTGGTTTTTTTGATGTATTGTAATTATTTGGGCCTGTCTAATTATTGATTTATATTTATGTGAAGTTCTCTCAGGTTTGTATGTATTAATTGGATGTTTTTGTTATCGTTTGTCGGGTGTTCTCGTATTTATTGAAACTAATGTATATTATTTGGACAGAGTTATGTATAGAAGACGCTCTTATATGTTGTGTATGTGCAGTGTCAGGAATCTGAGGTATTTTACCTATAATTTAACTTTAATATTGGCGTAATAATTTTCAATGAATGTTAATCTCAATTTATATTTCTCAATTGAGTTAAATATTATTAATTAACTATTAATCTTAACTATTGAATATATTTCACCTTATCTCAAATATTTTTATTACGTCTAGTGTAGAATCTCAACTAGTATCTAGCAACATAATTTTATTTTTTAATTATTAAACTTTTTTTTTTAAAGAATAAAACTCAATGAAGGTCCATTAAATATTCAAATTATTCTCATTTATATAAATACTATTCATATTATAAATCTAATTTATATATATCTACATTCTTCTCAAACTACTGTATATCTTTGCGATTATTCAATAATTTGAATATTAAATCTTACTCTTAGTATATATTTTGATATTATTCTAATTATTGATCATTAATATATATATCTTTCCCATCTTATATTACTGACATTGATTTAATCTTATAATGTTTCTATTCATTAACTTGCTCCCCTAATTTAGGTGTTAAATTGACATCTTATGCTTCTTTTTTAATCTCTATACTACTTTTCATTCTATGAGACTGTTTATTTGCATTTCACTTCAATTGATATATATGAGAAGTGGGTCCTTGTTAATTTAATATAATCGTGGAATTATTCAAAAACGTACGATTATATAACTAATTTTAGAGTTCAGTGTTGGTGCATCTATCTATTATCTATATAATATAATGAATTATGCAGCATGTGAATGATTGATTGATAGTGAATATCGTTCCTGTAGAAGCACCTCCTATTTTCCTCTCTTCCTTGATTTATTTTCTCATTTTCAAATTTATTCTTAATTCTTTAGATAAATATCTATCCATGCGTTTTGAAGAAAATATAACTCATTTTCCCATTTGTATAGAGGGTTGGAGCCAATTTATTTTCTAGATTTCGAGGGTGGATCGGAAATTTATTATCCTTGTTTGATGATAATCATCTTACTCTTACTTACTTATTTCTCTTATGATTATTATGTATTAAAATTATTATAACTTAATTTTATTCTCAACTCTACTTATTTATAGTATAGCTCTATTTGTATTATTATTCTGACTATGGAATCTTCTCGTAGCCTATTATTATTATTATTAATAAATTTATTAAATCTGATAGGGTAGAAAAATGTTTTCTTATTTATTCATTAATCAATATAATTCTTTACTCATTCATGCCTCTCACTTCCACTTACCACTCACAGCTTTAACATTATTATTATTAATTATTGGCAATCTAATTGTGATTGTTTATAAATGTTTGGATGTATTATTATATATTCATGTATGGAGGTATGCTTGTAAGCAAATAAGTAAACAAAATTTTGAACAAAAAATTAAAAAAAAAATCAGATTAATTAAAACACAAATTAAAGCAACTTTAAAACAAATACTAAAACGAAAAGTAACGAAAAATCAAGTAAAAAGTTAAAAAAGAAAAAGCGACGACTTCTCTTCGCTAGAGAAACGTTGAAACCGTGTTAAAGTCGGGGGAGTATATGAATGGTTGTATTTTTGTATGTATAAATTTTAGTATTTTGCGTAGAATGGAAATTGGACGGTTTGAGGATGATGAGTTTGAGTTTTCTCTTGGTTTTAGTTTGGGAATTATTATTCTCTTCTGTATTGTAGGGATGAAGTTTGAGTTCCCATTTGTTGTATATACTCTTATAATTTCTTCAAAGGACGTAGAACTTTAAATTGTATAAATCCATAAAATAGCACAATGCTTTACTAATAAACTCGCTGTTAATTTTTTAACTCTAACCTCGTTGACTTTTTTTTCTTAAGTGCCCTCGTTTTATTTTTCAAAACAAACCTTGGCTGTTGCCTAACCAAAAATATATTTCAAAAGCCAAGAAAGTCTCCAAACCATAGTGCAAAATACAGAGGGACAAGAAATATTCTTCAATTTTTTTAAACATTTTTAAAATTCCCCTAGTTCAATTGAAAAATAGTTCATAGCAAAATAGGAAGGTTTAATACAGGAGTAAAAATATTTTTAATACAGGAAGGGTTGTAATGCTTCCTGTATCCTATCGATTTGTAGTTTGGATGCTTTGAGTATTGCTTTGGTGAAGATGCTGATGACAATTAAGAGAGCAGGGCTTTGTTATGTCATGCTGTGTAAAATGTTTCTAAGTAATGAGTTTAAATTTGCAGTTTACTTATTTGTTGTTTGTGTATATAGTCATTTTCTTGGTGTATGTTTGTTTGGAAGCTATGTATGAAACTATTATATGGACATAAATGCTAAATCTATTTCGGTTTTCAATGTCTAGTTTGGGTGTCTGGTCGGCCTGATGGGGTAAGGATGTAGGTTTCTGTAGTTTAGAATTTTAAGTGTTTCGAGTTTCATCAGGGATGTGTATTCCTCTGCGGTCTGTTAGATAATCCAGGTACCAATCTATGATGAATATTGAAACTGCCGCGTATAATTATTTTCAGGATTGTGTTTAGGGGTGCTAAGTTTGATTTGTAATTGCTGGTGCAAGTAACATTTCTTCTTCAAATCCAGTATGGAAAAGGCTAAAAAGAATATCATTCGAAGTTCTACCATAATTATCGTTGTACAGTCTTTTAACTTGTGTTTACTCCGATGAATGAATAATAAGGACTAATTCTGATTTAGCTTTACAATGTAGCTCATCCCATTCTGCAGCTTCTGGTGAACACGTTGATCTTGACTCTTCACCGTTGACGAATTTCCACAAGTCACTTTATATTAATAAAGTTTGAGCTGGAATGCACCAACTATCATAATTTTCTTTTTTAAGAAGTTCGATATGTGCTCTAGTAGAACTTGCCATAATTCTGATTTATTGCCATACACATTCTGTTGTAGAATCGTAAGTTAATTTTATATGTAGCAACTACCCTCTACTGTCATGATATAAGTCCGAAACATATAAGCAAGGTTACAATATACTTAACAATAAACATCATTTAATATACACACAATCAAATATTTGCATAAGGCAAATTCATTAATAGGAGTGATAGTGAACCTATATGGGAGTAATAGAATAATATCAGCAAGAGTTCGAGACTGACCTATAATCGAGAAACATTCAATAATGGTAGCTTTCGGAGCGTACCAATCCTTCCGTATAAGGATGACATTTATGAAGTAGAATATCCGTCATGATGGCGTATTTTAAAAAATTTTTTTTTGGAAATCTCGTATCACAGCGGTTGATGGAGTAGCCTCAAGGAAACGGGGTGTTCCTCAGGTTGCACGTTTTATTTTCTTCTGCAAAATTACTACAACTATACATTGGTCTTTTCTAACCTTGAATAAAGTGTTATTCTCACATCTGGAGGGCTCTAGTTTCACCTTTTTTGTATAGGGTAGAGTAAGGTTAAAAAAAAAAGTAATAAACTGCCAATTACTTTTAACTCTCTTAACACTCTCTCCCCAACTGACGTTGGAGTTTTATCCCTTTTCTATAGGACGTATATGTACTACAACGGAAGGTATTCGATGGAGCTGACCACTCGCATTCCACTACTTGCAGTGCCGAGTTTTCATGCGAATTTTGTGATTAACTCTAAGCTAGCTCGATGTGGTACCTGGTACATCCTCTTTTCCAGCAATCCCTGTTCTGTGGAATTCTTTGCCATCATCTATTTTCTCTGCTGTATTTAATCTTATTTTCTTTAATGTCGGAGATATTTACGGTAAGTTTGAATTTGAGGGTATTCTCTTTCTTTTCTTTTTTTATCTTCTACCTCCCCTAGAAAATGGCCCGCCCGTGAGGAATTCATTAAAAAAAAAAAAAAAAAAAGAACAATAAGCTAGTCAATTAAATTTCAGTGCCTTGGTATAAATCCGATATTTAACATAGTCTGTGTGAGAGATTTCTCAGAAATACATCCTATATTTCAAGTAAGATGACAAGCATTTCTTCAAAAAAAAATTAAATTTTAAACATTATGACCCGTTTATGTATAAAATCTGATATAACCTGGAAAGATGAAGGAGAACATTGCGAATAAAACAATTAATTATTAAAAAATATATTAGAAAATAACTTTCACATAATAATAATAATAATTTCGACATAAAGATATGAAATAGGCTCTAATAGTAAAGGTGTGTCTCACATTCATATAGCAGATGTCTCGGATAAAAACTTAAAATGGAATAAAATTCAAATTTTGAAGTGCTAGTGTAAAGTTCTAAAATAATTATAAGAAGTCAAAATACTCATAAAAGTTCCAATTTCATATTTATTTATCTTATAGGTAAGGGAAATTTAAATTTCTTGGTTGAATGCTAGAATCTTACTGATGCAATGTAAAGTTTAAAATCTAAAAAATTCGGGAGCAGATGATTCTTCAAACACATTTCAGAAAACTTTATACTAGTATTTTTTTTATATAAATGATATTGTTGCTTTCTCTAATATTCTAAATAAGTCTCTCCCAACTGGAGAAATTTTATTTAAAATTATTCTAAAGAAATAAGACAATTTGATTTTGTAAAGAATCCGAGCTTTTGTACACTCATTTGACACTTCAAGTAATCGACTTTTTCCCTTGCAATTTATATAAAATAACTCCAACAAAAAGTAGATAATTAAAACTATTTTATAAGCCAAAAAAGTTATAATATTAATAATTTGAAATATTTAAATTAGACGTATTATATTTTATGTCAATTTCATGCCTATGTTTCATTACAAATTCGTTAAAGTCAGATTTCTTCCTTGGTACAGCAAAACATGTTTTTATATTATTGCTTGAATTTTTACTGTGATTTTAAAAGATAAAAACTGCAGATATGAAATTTCGAGTTATATGTTTAAGTTAGAAAACTTACTAGACTTGTGTTACAATATTCTCCAGTTATGAATGTTTGATGTTTATCCCATAAAAGTGGCTCACTCTCACTTTCTAGGCAATTAAATTGATGCACATTTACTATATCCATTTGACAGTGTTTCATGAGTGAAAATGCACGAGTTTAATCTCAAAATTTCAACTTTCGATGGTATATAAGATGATTTTAAAACAAACTACTTGCCAGTACGAGTATTCACATGATCCTTTAGAGTTCTTAATGCATCTACCGATTTTTTTTAATAAAAACAATAATATTAATATTTTCTGCCTTTGTTTTTATAAATAAGCAAATTATTTAGTTGTTTTTCATCTTTTTTTTCTATTATGTTACTATGTATTATGGAGTTATCATTTTAAAAAAATTGGTCATTTTAGTTTCAACTTCAAAAAAATTTAATTTACATGATATCTGAAGTGCTCAACGCAACCAAGATTTTACAGTGGTCATTTTCTAATATAGATTATTACACGAGTCAAAATTCGGTTGACTAGTAAACTGTCCCCTACTTTCAAATTCCCTTGACCCTTTTTCTCTTCGACGTAACACTGACGCAATCTCTTTTTTTTCTATAGGTATTAGAATGGCAGGTGCTCGAGAGGACTAACCTCTCGCATTCCTCCACCATTGCGTCGAGGTCGTAGCACAAGAGGTGCCTTGCTTTCACATGAATTTTGTGTAAGTATTGGAAACTAAAGGCTCAGTCGTTGTGGTGCCCCCTAGTTTTCAGCAACATCTATTCTGAGGAATTACTTGCCATCAAATTTTTCCTGCTGTATTTAATCTAACTCTCTCTTTACAGCCCACCTGAGGGAATAGAGTTAGGCAATGAGATTGGGTGGGTTTTCTTTCCTTTATTTTTTACCCCTCCTGAAAAACATCCTGCCCGTGAGTGGTGATAATTGGAATTTTAAAAAGTATCTAATAGTAATAGCTCTTTAAAATATTATTTATCCTTCAAAAAAAACTTCTTAACAAGTAAAATATTTTTAAGTACTGATGACTACATAAATAA
The DNA here is from genome assembly GCA_015478945.1 of Trachelipus rathkii. Lineage (NCBI taxonomy): Eukaryota > Metazoa > Arthropoda > Malacostraca > Isopoda > Trachelipodidae > Trachelipus > Trachelipus rathkii. Next base: position 7,648 of record JABUQX010092237.1, on the reverse strand, counting down.
TAATAATAATAATAATAATAATAATAATAATATTAAATAATAATAATAATAATAATAATAATAATTTAGGAAGAAATGCCGACAACAATTCATCGGTATGAAAAATTCATTAAGATATACAATCTAATCTAACCTAACTTAACCTTATGTGCATGTGTGAATTGTTGTCGTATATGTGTGTGTGAATTGTTGTCAGTATTTATGTCTGCTCCGAATAATAATAATTGAGGTGTGATAAATGCGAATTTCAGGAAGAATGACCTCTGCATCAGCAATATGGTAATTAAAATGCTTTAAGACATAGAGATAAAGGATATTGGACGACTGACACAGAGTTTGTACATATCCTTTTCCTATTTTCGAGATTTAGTTATAGGAAATTGGAAAATTATTAAGAGTTTTCACTCTGCAACATTTCTTCTATTAATTTTTGCCTTTCCATTTCTCTTCTTTGATTCATTTGAGCAACAGTTTCAAAATCTCTGTAACTTCTTACCGTATCTTTTTCTTTTCCATCGCTCTCCTTATCTACAATTTTGGTGACTATTATGGGTTTACCAATTAAACCTTTTTCAAACTGAGATGCCAAGTTCTATAAATACAAATATCCACATTAGTAAATGTTGAAACATTTTTTTATCACAGAAATTACTACATAAACTATAACTGAATGGCAAATGTTAAATATTATTTGTTACTTTCCCAATTTGTTCTATAAAAGCAACAGGGAAATGGCAATTCTAGGACACTAAATCAACTTTAACTAACGGTGGATGCTGACCGCAACAAGAGATAAAGTACAAAAATATATATAGGTAATTGTATCACAATAATAATAATAATAATAATAATAATAATAATAATAATAATAATAATAATAATAATAATAATAATAATCTTTCTTTCTTTATCTTCCTCTTTGCCCCAAGACTGGGGGTAAGGTGCGTGTCATGCATCGGAAAAGAAAAACAGTAGAAGAATATGACAAAAGTCGAAAGGAAAGCCCAGCCTTACCGCCCCCTCTGTACCATTAATTATGAGAGCTCGTCACAGACAGAAAATCCACCCTAGAGCTTCATGGGACCACGACGGACCCTCACTATGGTAAATCGCAATGTAAGGGTTCATCCCCTGGCCCAGGTGGGCCACAACCATGCCCCCATACAAAACCCCGCCATTCAACTCCTATTATGCACCTTATTCTCGCCTCTGCCAAACACATTTCTCTCCTTCAGACATTCGTTCACCGACTCAATCCACTTTCTCTTCGGTCTCCCAGCCGGTCGGTTTCCAACACACTCGCCACTATACATCCGCTTAACCAACCGACTATCATTCATCCTTTCCACATGACCAAACCATCTCAACATACTTTCATTTATTCTCTCATTTACCCCTTTCTTCACACCACAGAACTCTCTAATTACGTTCATGTCCTCATTTTAATCCGGAATTCTTCTCACACCCAGCATGCCCCTAATAATAATAACAATAATAATAATAATAATAATAATAATAATAATAATAATAATAATAATAATAATAATAATAATAATAAATTTTTTGAGTACTTGTACAGGTGCCGTCACTGCGCAAAAGGGAGCAGCGATACTGCGGTGGAAAACCTGACATCTAAGGAGAACGAAAATGAGATTTAAATCCTAAATAGTAAATTCAATTCCCACAGAAAAGCGAAGACGGCATCGCTTCGAAAATGAGAGGATTCTGATAATAAATAAACAAGACAATCAGGGAGTGGTGCACTTTGTAAGTCAGATAAAAACATGGAAGTCGGAGAATGCACGGAGTCATTTCAAGATGGGGCTGCAAAATGATATCCAAGTTAATCGGCAACCAAAATATGAAAGGAGATAACATCAGACATCTGGGAGCCATATTGAAGGATGGTGTGGAAGAGTTGACGGTAGAAGCATAGTTCCTAAAATATTGTTTTCTAGTTTTCCGATTGATGCACCGTGTTCGAGCTGCGGCAGTCTTGAAAATGTTTAAAATGGAAGGAGTGGGAATCTTTCTGTATGATCGATATAATTTCCGCAATCCTGACTCCACCAAGGAGTCGCTGACCGTTAACACCTAGAAGGGCGTGATATATGTGCCGTAGCTGCTGCGAGAGTAGTATCCACAAGGAAGTGGAAAACATCCACATATGAAGGAAACAATTCCCTGGTTGGGAGACACGACACATATGTATCCTGTTGGAAGAATGACCAGTTCGCACCGTCGTAACGCCAGCAAGAATACAAGGGATGCGGGGGCTGGGGTTGAGAAAAGTGACAACTATCGGGTAGTGGTCACTTTCAGAGAGGAAACCCGACCTCTCCCACCAAAAAGTGGTCAATGAAAGACAAGGAGCAAATCCAAATGTCAACACAGGATCATCGGGTGTCTAAGCGCTCATGCGTAGGTAGGCCTGTATTAAGACATCCCAGGGAGAACTTATGAACCGTGTACTGTTCTGGGATTTCCTTCTCCAAGGCGAAGAAAGGGAAGTGGAAAGAGGAAGCTGGATGGGGACCATTGCAGTTAGGACAACAAGGAGGATGTTTTTCACGGTTGGGGTGGAGAGAACTTCCACATGTTGGATATATGGTCTGGGGAAACCGACAATATTTCTGGGGGTAACCAAATTTGACACTTGAAACATCTTCTCGAGAAGGGCACGTATGTCCGAAACGTGTGCATAATAAAACCAAGTTTTACTTTGTTTGGAGGGAAAGGCATAGAGAAGGTAGGTAGGAGACAAAAGTTTGTCGTTAAGATCTTCTTTCGAGGAGGAAACCGATAAACGTCGGTGATTGGAACATTGCGTCTTTGCAAATGAGCGAGAATGTCCTCAAAAGTATCCGAACACAACTCTGGCGCATATATGGTTCCCTTTGACGTGTTACGAACATCAAGCTAAGAAAGAACAGGAATCTTCCCCAGATATGATAGGGAAGCAAGAACGTGGCTTTGGGTTCTAGAGGCAGCACGGACCAGGATGGAATCGTTCCTCATGGGCATTGCCTGAGGCTCAGTTGTTCGGAGAGCAGCTTAAAAAGCATCACTAGGGATGAGATGGCTTATTGCAGTCAGTGGACGTAATGAAGTCGAACGCAAATAAAAATAAAGCGGGTATGAAGTTAGACTCGTGACCCCAGGAGGGATGTCTGAGAAAGCGCTCGTTGGAGCTGGTGAATTCTGACGATGAGGATAGAGACTTTGCTGGCGCAGTGGCTCTAGTGATGGCTGACGTGAGGATGTCGTGCTAAGAGGCCAGAACAGCCTCTGCTGGTCTAGATGGAGTAGTCCTAGAAGCAGGATTGTTATATAAGACTATTGGAGGTGGTGGAGGAGTACCAATCATTTCATCAATAAGGACATCGAGAATTGGGCAGGAAGGGGTCGGGTTGAGGACCCGACAGATAATAATAATAATAATAAATAATAATATATAATAATAATAAATGCTCCAATTATAATCTGCTCCGCAATAAATAAACACAAATGATGAATAAAAGCAATGTATCCCGGGAGCGTAACCGCGGAAACCGCGCCCGCCACACGCCCAGAGCATAATACCTCCCTAAGTAGAGCGAGGCATGGGTGTGGTCTCGGAAAAGCCACCCGGAACTTCACGTCCAGTCCCTAAGATGAAAAATAAAATAGCCGTGCACCACACGGATAAGAAGCGAAGCCTAAGATTAAACACCCAAATAAGGCGAAAATAACCAGTTTTTGACTTGTACTCTCACCCACAGGGGAAGGAGGGCAAGATGGGCATGAGATACACACAGAGACAACAGAAAATAACCAACAGAATTCAGGAGAAAATTGGGGAGACACCCTTAAGGGAACAAGAGTACATAGGGTAGTACGTACAGAAAATAGAGAAAAGAGACAAACTGCGAAATGGACAGGTAATAAGAACTTTAGACATAAAATATATGAAGAATAAGAATAATAATAAAACATAATAACTACAAGAAAAATAATAAAGAAAATCAAGAACAAATATAATAATAAAAATAATGACAACAATAAGAAAATAAAAATAATAGCAATAAGGGAGAGGAATAAACAAGAACAAAATATAATCAAAAAATGAAAGTGGCTCATCGCAGACACAAACTGTCTGTGCCCCTCTAGTTCACAACAAGGCCATCTTCGTGAAAGGGTGATGATGATGATAATAATAATAATAATAATAATAATAATAATAATAATAATAATAATAATTCTTTATTTCTTTCTTTCTTTCTTCATCTTCCTCTTTTCCCCATGACTCGGGGTAAGGTGCGTTACATGCATCGGAAAAGAAAAGCAGTAGAAGAATATGAAAAAACTAGTCGAAAAGAAAGCCAGCCTTACCCGCCCCCTCTGTACCATTAATTAGTGAGCACTCGCCGCAGAAAGAAAATCCACCCTAGAGCTTTACGGGACCGCGACGGACCCTCACTATGGGTAAAATCGTCAGTGTAAGGGTTTATCCCCCTTGGCCCAGGGGGCCACAACCATACCCCCTCACAAAACCCCCGCCATTCACTCCAATATGCACCTTATTCTCGCCTCTGCCAAACTCGCATTTCTCTCCTTCAGACATTCGTTTTACTGACTCAATCCACTTTTTCTTCGGTCTCCCAGCCGGTCGGTTCCCAACACACTCGCCACTATACATCCGCTTAACCAACCGACTATCATTCATCCTTTCCACATGAACAAACCATCTCAACATACTTTCATTTATTCTCTCATTTACCCCTTTCTTCACACTACACAACCTAAATACGTTCATTCCTATCTTTATCAACTCTTCTCCACACCTAGCATTGCCCCTAAGATTGTCCATCTGAACACATTGAACTTTAGATCTATACTTCTTATTCCAGACCATAGTCTCACTACTATACAATAGCACAGGTAACAACATACCCTCATGTAATAATAATAATAATAATAATAATAATAATAATAATAATAATAATAATAATAATAACTTACTGCGCCATTTTCAGTTTTGAACTCTATCAATGCCGTTCCTTTTGAACCTTTTTTCTTTATCACAATTGCATTGATTTCTCCCCACTGAAAGAGAAAATAGACTGAAATGGAATAAAATGTCTATATCACAAATTTATCCCTATATAGAACAGGGTTAAAAAATTATTATTGAAATTGCCCTTTCTAATTCGACCCTAAGATGCAAGACACTGGCGACTCCAACTCGAGGCTCCTCCACAGCTCAGGCCACATAGATGATTATCAAAATGTTTACCTCCCACTCAGATTAGATAACGAAGGTACACAAGGCCCAATGTCCTAAACATAAAGGAGAGGTGGTCATAAATACTAGATCTTGTAAAACAGTTTTATTTCTTGCAAAAACGACATCGCCATATTGAAAGATGGAAATTCTGAAAGGAGATACAAAAGACAGACCTCGAAAGGTATGGCATGTAGAGCACCACAATATCAGGAACAGGAAACCGTCAGTGCAAGACAGTTAACCAGGATATGGTGAATATAGAGAGGTGTGTGAAAGCGGCATGACGGACAAACTGGGGGCGGTTTCCAGACGTGGAATGGCCATAACTGAAACGGTGGCGATTATGGTAGTAAAAAGATAAGCAGTCCGATATGAACGTATTACGGAGATGTGTAGTGTGAAGAGAGGCGTAAATGAGAGAATAAAAGAAAGTGTATTAAGATGGTTTGGTCACATGGAAAGGATGGATGATAGTCGTTTGGTTAAGTGGATGTATATTGGTGAGTGAGCTGGGAATTGACTGGCTGGGAGATTGATAAAGTGGAATGAGTCAGTAAAGTAATGAGTTTGGCAAAGGCGAGAAGAAAGGAGCATAATAGGGATGAATGGCAGAGCTTTGTGAATGGGTACGGTTGTCGGTCTTGGCAAAGGGATGAACCCTACATTGACGAGATACCACAGTGAGGGTCCGTCTCAGTGTTGTGAAGCCCTAGGGTGTTTATTTTTTTTTACTGCGATGAGCTCTTAATTAAGGGTATGGAATAGATGGTAGGGGGAGTGGGCTTTCCTTTCGACCTACTTCATGTTCTTTTACTATTTTTCTGTTTCTGGTGTATGTTGCGCAAATCACCCCAATCTGGGAAAAGAATAATAATAATGATGATGATACTACTAGTAAAACCCTCTTTGCAAAGATGGTAGTTGTTAATTAGTTTTAGATACACAACTATCTCATCAATTGACGCCAACAACTATCTCATCAATGGTCGTGGGTCCTGAAAAGAAAAACCAGAGAACAAACCAAAAAAAATGAACACAATAAAACACAGGACAAATAAATGAAACCCTTAAAACCAAAGGAAAAATAATAAAGTTATTGAACAAAAAAAACCAACCACAAGGTCTTCTCACCCTAACCACCACAACAAGGGTACGTTAAAGGGTAAGGGATAAATAATTACCTTAAATCTACTAAAAAAAAAACCACACCCAAAAAAATCAATGGCCTTACCAACCCCCACGGTAAGGGTACGTTAAAGTCAAATAATTTCCTTAATGCTAATAATAAATATTCCCTAATACTAAAATACCGTAAACCTATATTTATCGCAAATGTTTATTGAAAGTTTGTTTTCTTTACATTTACTCAATAGTCTTTTTCTATTCTTTCAATTGTCGTTTTCTAAATAGTCCTTTTTCTATTTTAATTTCTACACTTCACTTTTTTTTCTTTAGTTTTATTTTTCACACTTTCATGTGTATTTTTCAATTATTTTCTTGTTTCCTGTTAATTTTCTTTTTCTTTATCAATCTAAATTTGTCTTTACAATCAATTTCTGTTTCAATCTTTCTAAATCTTTTCAATCTAATTATTTTCTATTATTCATCAATCTAAATTTTGGTCTTTAAAATAAATCCGTATTTTCAACTTATTTCTTTCCAACTTATTTCTTTCAAAATCTTTTAAATCTAATTCTTCAGGCCTCTTACTTTCTTATTTACTTTCTATTTGTTCTATATTATGTGGCTCTCATTTACCTCAGTCTTGTATAAGAAGAACTTGCCCAGGAAAAACAAAAAGCTAAGAAAAAATAGAAAAAAAATGCTACCGATTAACACATAATACATACAATATAAAAATGAAATAACATATGAGAAATTCAATTAAATTCAAGCTTTACTTTACTATTTTAATTACTTAAATATTTATTCTTAATATAAATATACTTTACGAATATAAATGTTTTTAATTATCAAACCATTATGCAAGATATGAAAAACAATTCAACAAGTAAATGAATTCAAAATTAAAATTATCAAAATCATCTCAAAAATAATAACAAAAATAAACAATATGAAGTAAGGAAATTATTGTCACCTGGAGTGTCTCCAGCTTTTTGTTACGCTTTAATTGACAATTCCCCCAAATACAGCGAACCATCAGATCAAGGGACAATTCGACTGCTGAATCCAACCTCAACAGTACTATCATAAAAAAATAAAAAATACAAATAAAAACATAAGTAAATATAATAATAATAATAATAATAATAATAATAATAGATACTCACACTTTACACCATGAAATCTTTACTTCTTCAACTGAACAACAGCCACAATTTCCACAAGTCACCTTCAAAACTTCAATCGAAATGAATCAAA
>JABUQX010092236.1:0-27193 GCA_015478945.1 Trachelipus rathkii | reverse complement strand
GCGCTACGAGACGAATCCTACATTCATGTGTGGCATGAAAAATGGGCCAGGTTTCCATTATTATCAGTGCCTTCAAGCAAAATTTATCAGTCCCTCCCTCATCGAGTCCGACGAGCGAGCGTATTCTCACTGACTGAGATCAGGAGACTCTTCTGTGAGCGATTCCACGCGATGGCGCAACGCAACTCACGTCGTATGGTTGTCTTTCGACACCGGAATCAGGGACGCTTTGCGAGATGAGAATTTGTCACCACAGTTGAATTGATATCTATATTTACTACAACGACAGTATATTATATTATTCCGTTTGCCTCAATTGTTCACCCCGGCTTAAAAACTGGAACATAAAATTCGCGAGAAATTTTCACCAACCGACTTTCAGATCAGCACATAGTGAATGATTGATACATCTATAGTTTATAAAGGAACGGCTATTAATGTATGATTATTATGTCATGTTTTAGCCCAATTTTCATCCCCCTTAAAAATGAACATAAATTTCGAAATTTTCAGCCGATTTTGACCCTCTAAACTGAGTTTATCTATTTTTTACCTTTTTTGTTTTTTTTGTTTCACCCCTTGAACGTTTTTTCGGGTGTTTCTGTGTTCTGTACCTCTGTAGTCTTCTTTCAGCATTTTCCAAATTTTCAACAACATATGGTTTTTTGACATTTTTTCGATTCAACTCGTACAATTTTTTTTTTAAATGACTTCAAACTTGAAATATGCATAAATGGGTCTATTACCTACAAAATGCACGAAGTAATGTTTTTTCAAAGTTTTTTGACATATTTGTGCAGTCACTTTATAAATATTATCCTCGTTTTTGGTTCTTTAAAATGAAGGTGTCGATAATTCTTTTTCTATTCTGGCGAACTGGGTCAATTTTAGAGCAATGATAGTCACGGGGCGAGAATCCACTTCGTTCTATACTAGATGAATTTTCTTTTGTATATCTGGTAGTTTTGGATTTGTTCTTGGACCATTTCCAAAAAAATTTATTTGAAATTTTTTCAAGAAACTTTTTTTCTTTTGAGTATACAAAAAATTATCAAAGTAAAAGAAATGCAGAATCTTGCCCGACTATACAAGCTCTGAACAATCTGATTGTATGATTTTTGAAGTAGATAAAATATATATAAAATTTTATTTTCCAAAAATTTGATTTTTTGGTAAACAAGAATTTTGTGCATATATTTTTTCCTACTTTCCGATCAACCATCGAAATTTTTAGGACTGTAAAACGCACGGGCAAGATTACATCTTTATACTAGTATAATTTTTTTATAAGTCAAAAGAAATTTTTAAAAATTTCAACAATAAAAAGTTTTCTGGAAACCTTTGTTCCAGGAACAATACAAAACTAACTGTATAATTCAAAGAAACTATCTAAGTAACAAATCTGTGCCATCTCCATTTTTAATACATTTCCTTCTCATAAGGGGATCGGAGATTCTGGAATTTTTCTTCTTCCTTCTTTTTTCTCTTGGAGAAAGCCAAAAAAAATTGCAAAGAGTTTTGGGAATTGGACTACTTGTCATTTATGTTAGAAAAATTAAAGCCACTATTACCGAACCATAAAAAAAAATCATCGCACTTTGCTTTTTAAAACCTCAAAAGTCGGATTTTGTAATTTGGATCATTCTTGTTTGCAAGGAAAACTCATAAAATCGGAAGTACTTCGTGCATTTTGTAGGTATGCATCATCTTCGCATATTTCAAGTTTGAAGTCATTTCCTCGAATAGTTTAGGAGGAGTTTTGGGAAGTTGATACGACAAATGGAATCAACAAGCGTTTCGTAAAATTTAAAATTTCTGAAAGAATGACTACGGACACAGATAAACACACTAAAACGACGTTTTAGAGGCAAACAAAGCTAAAGCAACAGTTTAGTGTTTATATGATCAAAATCGGTTGAAAAGTACGAATTTTTAATGTCAATTTTAGGGGATGGATGGAAATTGGGTCGGCACGAACAAATGATTGGTCTTCCCTTCAGCTATTAATTGAGGTCTCTTCCTTTATTATTTTATTCTTTATATTGTAGCTAGTGAAAGAATCTTCTTTGCAAATCTTGGAATATTTTTGCCAATAAACACAAACATAATAAAGTAAGTAAAAGTATATTTGCATTTATTAAAAAGTTCGTTTAGATACCATTTTTAATTTATAAAATAGTTATGTCATGGGAAAGAACTGAATCTGTAATAAATCACTAAGTAAATTGGTTATACACGGGAATCGCAAGGCCTGAGTTGCCTAGTGGTTACACCCACTACCATTTCAAATCCCGCTACTACGCAGCACTGTTTTATATTAATTAAAGTCGGTAACTCAGTACTAAAAATAGTATCACACCCGACGAACACACACTACAGGCCTCTTTCCTGGTATCAGGTAAATCTCTACTAATACCGTTGGAAATTAATAATAATACAATCAATAATAATATTCATAATAATCTTATATATATAATAATATTTTTATAGGGCTTCGTGATGGTGGGAGGTGGCTGTACAATTAATCGTTGGTTGGAGGTAAACGGACTAGTCTTCGAGTTGTGCATAGGGTCTACAGTGAGGATATGTTGTTACCTGTGTTAAAGTATGAGTAGTGAGACTATGTCTGGAATAGAAGGGTTGATAAAGTTACAATGTGTTCATAGGAAAATCTTAGGGGCGTGCTAGGTGTGAGAGAATTGAATGAAAAATGAGGAATGAACGTATTAGAGAAGTTGTGTGTTAAAGAAGGGATAATGGAAGGGAAATAAATGAAAAGTTACGTTGGAGATGAGTGTGTTGAACTCGATGGCGCACACTGCTGGAGACCGAAGAAAAGTGGATTGAGTCAGTAAAGGAATGCGCTGGAAGAGACAAATGTGAGTTTGGCTAGGCAAGACCGAAAGGAGCATAATCAGGAGTGAATGGCGAGGTTCTTGGGTGAGGGAGGGGTATAGTTAGTGGCCACCATGGCCATAGGGATGGAACCCCACACTTGACGAGAATGCCATATGTGGGGTCGTCGCGGTCCCGTGAAGCATTAGGTGGATTTTTCTTGACTGCGACGAGCTCTCACTAATAGGTATAAAGGGTGAGTAAGGTGGATTTCTTTTCGACTTTTGTCATATTCCTTCCTCTTTTCTGTTTCCGTGTATGTTTGCGCACCTACCCCAATCTTGGGAAAGAAGGTGGATGATGATGATGGTTAATAATAATTATTATAATTACGGTATAATTGATAAATTATAATAATTATAATTATAATAATTATAATTTTTAATAATAATGAAATAAAATAAATTAATAATAATATAATAATAATAAAATAAGTATATACTAATAATAATAATGAATAATAAATAAAATAATAAAGAGGTCAACATATAAGCCTTACCTTGAGCAGAAGTATCTCTGGGTTAGCTACACCAGAAAATTCAGCTTTACTACTGGAGTAGACAAAACTGTTACCAATATAGTAACTGTTTAGAGCATTTTCCTCAGCCAGTGAAAGTTCTCTCGAATCGGGATTGTGAAACTCGAAGCTACTAAACTCATCTTGCTGTTTCACTTCCTCTTCATAAAATGGATTCTTAATGCTAATAATAACAATTATTATATTTATCAGTTGTTTAATATCACAACAAATACACAATTGTTTTCAATTTTAACCCTGTAGTGGTGAAATAGTCTAAATGAGATACTGTAGCTTCTTATAAAACAATTGTTCCTAAATAATAAATATGTCATAGTTACGGCCATAGGTTAACATGTCTACGATTTATTGCAAAACTATATACCATTCTTTTTTAAATGATAAAGTAAACAACTATCATATTTCTCCAACTTTACATCTCTAAACAAGTTTAAACCTTGGTTATTTCCAGCTAAATTCTCTGTAAATATGTTAAAACAAATTTAGGCATTTAACATCAGCAGAAAACTGCAGAATGAAGTAAGAAATTTCTATTTGAAGTTCAAATAGTTCCTAATCAAAGGAGAAAGTTTTGTCAAGAAAATAAAAAAAGTACGTGAACTGCTCATAACAGACTATCAAGTTTCCAAAAATAATTACATTTTTCGCAAACGAAAGCCAAATGACAATAGAGCGAGGAAGAGGTCCATAACCTTTCAAAAACTGAAGAAGCAAGTTTTGGTTTTGAGGTAATATAATAGTTGAATTTGTAGGTTTAACTTTAAATTTTTGTTTTCATGCTACTAGATTTTTTTTTCTTTTATTAGTTATTTTTCTTGTAATGTACAAAAGTGTTCTGTAGATTTTTTAGCATGTCATAATATCATATAACTTTTTTTCATTTAATAGGTAGATCGTCTTCAAGTAGATAATTCAACTCCAGTTCAAGAAGTTCTTTGTAATGAAAAAAAAAGTTCTGAAGTCGGTTTACAATTTGCTTCTGCAGTTAATGAAAAGTAATGTACTAATTAGTAGCTCTATTATTATTTCTTTCTTTTGCGAAAAATGTAATTATTTTTGGAAACTTGATAGTCTGTTATGAGCAGTTCACGTACTTTTTTTATTTTCTTGACAAAACTTTCTCCTTTGATTAGGAACTATTTGAACTTCAAATAGAAATTTCTTACTTCATTCTGCAGTTTTCTGCTGATGTTAAATGCCTAAATTTGTTTTAACATATTTACAGAGAATTTAGCTGGAAATAACCAAGGTTTAAACTTGTTTAGAGATGTAAAGTTGGAGAAATATGATAGTTGTTTACTTTATCATTTAAAAAAGAATGGTATATAGTTTTGCAATAAATCGTAGACATGTTAACCTATGGCCGTAACTATGACATATTTATTATTTAGGAACAATTGTTTTATAAGAAGCTACAGTATCTCATTTAGACTATTTCACCACTACAGGGTTAAAATTGAAAACAATTGTGTATTTGTTGTGATATTAAACAACTGATAAATATAATAATTGTTATTATTAGCATTAAGAATCCATTTTATGAAGAGGAAGTGAAACAGCAAGATGAGTTTAGTAGCTTCGAGTTTCACAATCCCGATTCGAGAGAACTTTCACTGGCTGAGGAAAATGCTCTAAACAGTTACTATATTGGTAACAGTTTTGTCTACTCCAGTAGTAAAGCTGAATTTTCTGGTGTAGCTAACCCAGATGATATTTCTCTCAAGTAAGGCTTATATGTTGTACCGTTCTTTATTATTATTATTATTATTATTATTATTATTATTATTATTATTATTATTATTATTATTATTATTATTATTATTATTATTATTATAATTATAATTATTATAATTTATAATTATTATAATTTATAATTATACGGTAATTATAATAATTATTATTAACCATCATCATCATCCACCTTCTTTCCCCAAGATTGGGGTAAGGTGCGTGACATACACCGGAAACAGAAAAGTAGAAGAATATGACAAAAGTCGAAAAGAAATCCCAGCCTTACCTCCCCTTTATACCTATTAGTGAGAGCTCGTCGCAGTCAGAAAATCCACCCTAGAGCTTCACGGGACCGCGACGGACCCTCACTATGGCATCTCGTCAATGTGGGGTTCATCCCTTGGCCCAGGTGGGCCACAACTATACCCCTCCCTCACAAAACCTCGCCATTCACTCCTATTATGCTCCTTTCTTCTTGCCTCAGCCAAACTCACATTTCTCTCCAGGCATTCCTTTACTGACTCAATCCACTTTTCTTCGGTCTCCCAGCCGATCGATTCCCAACACACTCATCTCAACGTACTTTCATTTATTCCCTCATTTATCCCTTTCTTTACAACACACAACTCTCTAATACGTTCATTCCTCATTTTATCAATTCTCACACCTAGCACGCCCCTAAGATTGTCCATCTGAACACTTTGTACTTTACATCTATACCTCTTATTCCAGACCATAGTCTCACTACTATACTTTAACACAGGTAACAACATATCCTCATGTAACAGGGTTCACACTTTCTGGAAAGTCAGGGAAAGTCAGGGGAAAAAAAATTGGTCAGGGAAAGTCAGGGAAACGTTTTAAAAAATGCTAGTCAGGGAAATTCCAAAAAGTCAGGGAAAATTTTGAAATTTCCAAACATATGAAGAATGATCCATGGACCAAGTTACATATTTTTGATATATTTTTTTTTTCCTTACTGTATAATTGTGGAATAAGAGATGTATTTGATAAGTGAATGAAAAGGATGGGCTAGGAATGACATTCCATAAATCTACTTCTATCCTGTTTCTTTCTATTTTTAGTTCACTATTACCTACTATTCTTCCTATTCTGTTCGTAGAAGTTGTTCCAAGTTCATCCTTCTGATGGAAGGTGATTGGTATATGGATGTGTTTTAGACTGTATGAACTTATGACGTAATCTGTTTTATATCTTTTTCTTTTTGAAATTGTACTAATTCAGGTCCTTCTTGAAGTTTGACAAAGTGATTTTGGATTTTTGTGCAGTTGAAGGTATTTATTTATAAAATGACTTCAAGCAAAAAAAAAAAGTTTAACTTTAACGACCAGTGGTTGAATGTCAAACTGAACCTTGGTTCATTTCTGTTCTCAGATTTACAATGTCTCGTATTTAATATTATGGAAAAGATTTCTGTGTTCAGTAAAATACCTGCTACAACCAACAACTAAGCTTTTTGCATTAGATTTACATGACAAACTTGAATGACAGACTGTGCAAAAATGACAGAAAAGATATTAGAAGATGTCCTCTGAAGTACAAGCCTGTCCAATGGCTCTCATCATTGGATCCTAGTATAGTTTTTCATCAGCCAGAACAAGGAAACAAAGATTTGATTTATTGCTAGAGGCATTGTATACCAATAACTGAATCACAGATTCTATTACTGAGAAAGCAAAAGCACTATACTCTACTTTGCAGTGAAGCTCATTCTTCCCTTGAATTAAAATTCAAAATATTTTGGATGGTGATTGTCCTTCTAAGAACTTGATGAGTTTTTCTTCTATAGCACCCTGAGAATCAATGTTATGCTGAATTGTGGCAAATTATTAAATTAAGACTGATATTTTCGCATGGAAATGCGACAGTGGAAGGAGGTTTTCTATAAATTAAGCAATTTTAGTGGAGAATCAGAAAGAACATAGTCTGATTTCTCTCAAAGAACGGTGCACAATGCTATAAGATCTCAGAAAGTGTTCATAAAGTTCCTATCACTCAAAAAATGTTGACAAATGTAAGGAGAGCCCATGGGAGATATGAAGAACATCTCAAGAGTCAAAAAGAAAGAAAAGAAGAATACAACAAATGAGAAAAGAATATTATCCATACAGATCAATAAACTTGAAGAGCAGAAAGATGTTAAAACTGAAGGCTTTAACAGAAGAGACGATATAAAATCAAAAATTCAAATGCTTGAGAAGAAAAGTTAATCTAAATCTCCCCATTTAGAACTTTTGTGATTACAGTGGACCCTATTCACTAGTCCATTAATGTAAGCTTTTTAATTTATTTTCTTTTTGTATAAATACAACTCTGGTTTCTTTTGGAAAAAATAAAAAAGTGCTTTGGATGGCTATGGGTAGGTATAGGATGATTACTAAAATAAAATATTTTTAAATTCATCCATGATGATGAACAATTTCTAAAAAAATAAATTTTCAATAATTTAATGAACTGAGTAAATAGGCTACCAATATGAATTAATAGATGTACCTTTTAAAATAACAGAACTTGCTGGTCAGGAAAATTTTGGGTGGTCAGGGAAAGTCAGGAAATCAAATTCAAAATTTTAGTGTGAACCCTGTGAACCCTAGCACCTCAAGACTTGAGTCCGTTACCTCCACCAACGATTTGGTAACAATACCTTCCCACCAATTTACACAACTTTCCCTATTATTATTATTGTGTGTGTGTGTGTGTATTGTATTATTATTATTATTATTATTATATTATTATTATTATTATTATTATTATTATTATTAATTTCCAAAGGTATTTAGTAGAGATGTACCGATACCAGAAAAGAGGCCGATGCCGATACTATTTTTTTAGGTACTGATACCGATACTTTAATTAATATAAAAAATACACGCTAATAAGATAATTTGTGTACTACTAGGCAACTCAGGATTGCATTCCCTGTATAACCAATACTTAGTCATTTATTTCATATTTGGTTGTGCCCAAGTATATTTATTTTATAAATTAAAATAGTATCTTTAAGAGAATAATAAATGCAAATATAATATTAATAACTTTTTTATGTTTGTGTTTATTCAAAAAATATTCCATTTCCATTTTCCAGTAAGTATTAACAAAGTTTAGCTACTAGCTTTTATGTTTTAACTTGATTGCAATTTACAAGAAGATTCTTTAACTAGCTACAATATAAAGAATAAAAATAATGAAAGAAGAGACCTCAATTAATTAGCTGAAGGGGAAGATCCAATATTTGGTTCGTGCTGAGCCCAATTTCCTCCCTCCCCTAAAATTGGACATAAAATTCGTACTTTTCAACCGATTTTGATCATATAAACACTAAACTGTAGCTTTATTTGCCCTCTAAAACGTCGTTTTAGTGTGTTTATCTGTGTCCGTAGTCATTCTTTCAGAATTTTAAATTTTTCAAAACCCATGTTTTTGACATTTTTAGTATTAACTCCCAGAATTTTTTCGAAATGACTTCAAACTTGAAATATGCATAGAGGGGTCCATTACCTACAAAATGCACGAAGTACTTTTTCGATTTTATGAGTTTTGTGCTCAGCAATGTCCAAATTCAAAACCCACTTTTTTTGTTTTTTAAAGTGAAAAGTTGCGATTATTTTTTTTTATGTTCTTGCGAAGTGGATGAAATTTTGAGAGCATATGTAGTCAAGGGAGATGCACATATTTTACTTAGATAGTTTCTTTGAATATACAGTAGTTTTGGATTTGTTCCTGGAACAAAGTTTCCAAAAACTTTTTTTGTTGAAATTTTAAAAAAAATTTCTTTTGACTATACAAAAAAATTATCTAAGTATAAAAGATGTATCTTGCCCTGCTTTACAAGTCCTAAAAATTTGATGTTGATCGGACAAGTAGGAAAAATAATATTTCAAAATTTCACGTTACCAAAAAATCAAATTTTTGGAAAATAAAATTTTTTATATATATATTTTTATCTACTCGTCCGATCAACATCAGATTTTCAGAGCTTGTATAGTCGGGCAAGATGCATCTTTTTTACTTAGATAATTTTTTGTATACTCAAAAGAAAAGTTTTGAAAAATTTCCAAATAAATTTTTTTGGAAAATTTGGTCCAAGAATAAATCAAAACACTAGATATACAAAGAAATTATCTAAGTAAAAGATGTGGATCTCCCCTGACTACATATGCTCTGAAAATGTGACCCAGTTCGCCAGAATAGAAAAAATATTATCGCAATTTTTCATTTTAAAAACCAAAAAAAGTGGGTTCGCAATTTTAAAATTGCTGAGCACAAATATCAAAAAATTGAAAAACTACTTCGTGCATTTTGTAGGTAAGACTAGTTTACATAATTCAATTTCCAAGTCATTAGAATAAAAAGTTTGAGACTTTAATCGAAAAATGTCAAAAACATATGTTTTGAAAAATTGGAAATTCTGAAAGAATGACTACAGAGTACAGACACAGAAAAACACCCGAAAACAACGTTTTAGAGGGCAAAAAAAAAAAAAAACTTGCTGGGTTTAAATGTAAAAGATAGGTTGAAAAATTTCGAAATTTATGTTCATTTTTAAGGGGGATGAAAATTGGGCTAAAACATGACATAATAATAATATACTCCTTTAAAATATAGATATCATTTAAAGGGTCAAAATCGGTTGAAAATTTCGAAATTTATGTTCATTTTTAAGGGGGATGAAAATTGGGCTAAAACATGACATAATAATAATATATTAAAATATAGATATCATTCAATACTTAAATTCAAAAATTCTCAAATTGTGATGGAAAAACATTAAGCTTTCACTAGTATTTTCTGGTGTTTACATTCCCACCTACACTAAAAATACGCTCGCTCTCGACTGATGAGGGAGGGACTGATAAATATTTGCTTGCAAGCACTGATAATAATGGAAACCGTGGCCCATTTTCATGCCACCACATGAAAGGATTCTCTTCTGTAGGCAGCATCTCCATGTTTTCATAGAGCCTCATCTTCTCTTTCGTAGATTGCAAATTTAAATTATCTTTGCTCCTTGATATGACTGTCTCTTCAGTTTTTTCGATGAGGCTCCTTGGTGTGATTCCTTTGAAGGTGAATGAAATGTCGATGCAATTTCGGCCATGAACTTATCAAAGTCTAACATATCCAAATCCTCTTCATCTTCAGTAGTTTTTTTTTATATATCGAAACTAGATTTATTATTGAATCTAAAAGTTTTTCAATTCTTCACCCAAAAAGTAAAAAGTATCGGCCATATTAACCAATACCGATACCAAAAAAAATGGCCGATACCAATACTATCGGTACATCCCTATTATTTTCATAATTAGTATTTCTTAGCAATGAAGCGAGGTAAGTATTCCGAAAGTTCGCTAACCTCCTTGGTTCTCCTACTGACAAATCTTTCTGGCCTCTTGCCATAAACATCTCTAACAACTTCTGTAAATCTGCCTTTCCCCCTCTTAATCGATCTGTTGGTTCTGTTGCTAATTCTCCAACTGAAAAGGCCAATCTCTTCGGCCTCCTATTTTCCTCTAACTCAACTCTGGACGATTCTGGCGTTCCTCATCCTCCTTCTTCTCCTCTCGGATGTCCTATGCCTTTGCCTGTGATTACATTTGATCGGGTGCATGGGCTCCTGAAATCTATGAACGTTAGGAAGCCGGGTGGCCCGGATGGCATTCCTCCCCGAGGTTTTGAGGGAGTGTGCTTCCGAGCTGGCCCTCTCGTTCAACGCTATATTCTCCCCTATGTCTCAATACCTAACACTTTCCTGAAAGTGTTGGAAGCACGCACATGTCCAACCTATTCCAAAAAAAGGAAGCCGCTCTGACCCTTCTAACTATCGCCCTATAGCTCTCACTTGTATTCTATCTAAGATCTTTGAAACCCTTCTCAACTCTCATTTCTTAGATCATCTACTGGCGAGGTCTATTGGCGATATAATTTCCTATATTATTGATTTATGGTTTTCCGCCCTTAGGAACTACGGGGAGACTTGCGTGGTGGCGCTTGACATATCCAAAGCATTTGGCCGGGTATGGCATGCGTCACATCTCTCCAAGCTCCCCTCCTTTATGTTTCCTCCTTCTCTTTGCTTACCTATGTCTAGTTTTCTTTCAAATCTCAATATCGGCTGTTGTTGATGGGGGACTTCTTCCTTCTATTAATTGTGGTGTTCCTCATGGTTCTGTCTTATCTCCTACTTTATTCCTACTTTTCATTGATGATCTTCTCACCTGCACATCTAACTCTCCACTCATATGTAGATGAATCGACCCTTCATTCTTCAACACCTTTCAATTCTGCTCCTCTTTTACTTCTAGAATTGCTTCTGGTCTTAATCTTTCTGATTCTATTCCTTCAGTCTGGATGAATTTCCGGATGGAGTGGTCTCAACCTTGTGAAATTCAATTCTTTAAAAACCAACTTCAAAAATCTCCCTCTCTAAGACACTAACTTTCCTATCTCTTTTGATGGCTCTCTCGTCTCTCCTGTAGACAACATAACCTTGGCCTTAACATAAACAAAAAAATGTCTTGGGAAATCTCACATCACCGGTTGCTAGGCGGCCTCAAAGAAACTGGGAGTTATGTTTAGACTGCAAGACTTTCCTCTTCTCAGTTACTCCAGCTATGCAAGGATCTCATCCCTGTATGAATTACTGCTCTCATATCTGGGGGCTCTGGTTTCACCTGCTTTTGGATAGGGGTGAGTCAAAGGCCAAGCTCATAAACTGTTCTGTACTTTCCAGTTCTTGACCTCTATCTTTGCGGCGCTATGTTGGTGCTTTATCTCTTTTCTATAAGTTCGCAGCAGCCTAAGGTCGAGAACTTCGCTCTCGTACCACCACCTTTACGTCGCCCTTTTAGCACAAGGGGTGCTGTGTCTGCACATGAGTTTTGTGTTGATATTGTTAACTCCAGGCTAGTTCGCTGCGGTGCTTCCTTTCCCACCACCTCTGTTCTGTGAAATTCTCTTCCATCTTCTGTGTTTCCTGCTGAATTTAATCTCCTTCACTTCAAAGCCTGCGTCTGTGCTCATCTGCGTAATTTACGTTAGCTGTTAGTTAGTTAGTTAGTTAGTAGTAAAGAAATTAATTATTATAAATGCTGATGGAAAGAAGAGGAGATAGCTTGTTAATTTTGAAGAAGGATATTCGCCTGGTTGCTGGGAGCAAGAAATCTCTACTACTTTATTATTCCCACATATGGGGTTTTGACAGGCTTTGGAAGCTGACAACCGATACACACTTGCTCGTGAAACTCCACAACCAGCCTCGCTTGTCTTGACAGACGTCTAGTCTGCTTCTAGGAGATGAAGTGAAACGAATCATCTTAACTGTTTGCTTTCTTCTGTAAAATGATGAGATTCAGACACATTAGCTAGTGCCTGTATATAATAATTTTCATTTGCATCATTGCTCATTATTAATAGATTATTTTTATAGTCTTATGCTTCAAAGACCAAAACTAGATACGGTGGGGAAGAATTAATAATTGTGGAATCAGTCTATTCTATGTCATTATTATTATTATTATTATTATTATTATTATTATTATTATTATTATTATTATTATTATTATTATTATTATTATTATTATTGTAGGTCATCCTTATGGAACATTGAAAGTGATGGAACAAATTCAACAGAGAAGATAAATATTGAAGATATTTTTAAAGCAAAAAGTGCAAAGGTAAGAATTAGTGTATTTCAGTTGATTTTCTATTATTATTTTATTATTATTTATTATTATTATGATTATTATTATTATTATTAATTATTATTATTATTATTATTATTATTATTATTATTATTATTATTATTATTATTATTATTATTATTATTATTATTATTGTTATTATTATTATTATTATTATTATTATTATTATTATTATTATTATTATTATTGTGTGTGTGTGTGTGTGTGTTCTTTGTAGAGAGTTAAAATCTCACGAGCATTACTTTATTCAAAAGTGAACTTCTACTAGGTAAATGCTACCTAGGATCCGAACGCAGGATCGAACCCTGGTCCTTTGCCTTACTACTCAGCCTCTATACCTTTTTGCCACGGTAGAGACGTTTTTGTTTTTTTTTTTAAGAATTTGTTTATATTTACTAGAGCAAGTGTATATTAACTGTACCGGTATGTATATCATTTATTATTATATCTAGTTTAGTGAAATATTTCACCAAAAATTAAATTAATATTTTAGTTGGAATATGTTTTAAATTGTTTAACTTAATAATAATAATAATAATAATAATAATAATAATAATAATAATAATAATAATAATAATAATAATGCAATTAGAGTAATGGCTTTCAAATATCACCTTTATCTTAGCAACAAATTGTAAAAAAATTTTGTTTTAACATTTCATTTTAATCATAATATAGTAATCATAGTATTTTTATTTAGTTGTTTTAATAGTTTTTCTCTCTTATTTCTTGAACTTTTTCTGTCTACAAAAATTTGCGAAACTTTTTCTTTTTCTCTTCTCACTTTGCAGTATGTACTTTTCACCTTTGTGCGCTAGCGTACGCAAGATATTTTTTTTTGTAGGGGAGGTGGATAAGGGATTAAATATACCAGAGTACCGAAATTTTTTTTTTTTTTGCTAATTTTTTTCATTTTCATTTGAAAATTTTTAATCAAATTTTTATTTTCTTAAAATTTCGGGAGGAGAGGGTAGTTCCTCAGGCCATCCACTTCTGCGTACGCCACTGCCTTCGTGTTAAAACTCTTCATACTCCTTGCTTCTATTCACGCTTTAGACTCACTAAATTTCATGTCTGTTATATTTTCGCTTTTGTTTTTTTCTTTCCTTTTTTATTTTATTATTTATTCTTTCATTATTTTGGAGAAATTAATTATCGCCCAATAATATTCGGGTTTACTGATTATACATAGAATTACTTTTTCCATAACTACTAAGCAATTCTGTATCGATGCAAGTGCCTTAAAAGTTTCATATTTAAAGCTTAATAATTGCAATAGGTTAATTTTGTTTTGAATTTGTCTCTATTTATAATAAAATATTGAACTTCATCTATTATTTTATCTTTCATTTTTCATTCTACCCTTTTATTCATTTGCATCAATATTTATATTTTCTTTACATTATTTATGATGGCTCACATTTTATTTATTACCATATATTTAACGATCATTTATCTTATTTTTTTCTTTTTCAGACAAATTTTGGATATGATATAGATGATAAGAAATCATATTATTTTGGTAAGTTTTTTTAAATCATTTTTGAAATTATAATTTTCTGTGAATTTTTTTGTTTTTTTGTTTCTCGAAAGTTAATTGATTATTGTGAGGGGAGAGGTATGTGTGTAAGTAATACATTCTTAGAGCACAAGAGTATTCATAAGAATACTAGAGTTGGTTTTGGTAGAGATTGTATCGAAGTGAAAAGTATGGTTGATTTTGTGTTGGTAAAGAAGATGTTGAAGTATGTGATGGATGTTAAAATCAATGAGGGGGTTGGGGATGGAAATATCAGATCATTTTGTTGTTTTATATAAGATTTTGTAAGAGGGGGCACGGATGGAGAGGAAATAGGTATGGAAGTAGGAAGAATTAAGAGAGAAGTTAAATGAACAAGGTTATAAGGAAAAGTATGCGAGAATACTTCCAAATAAAAAATCAGTTGAATGTGAACAAGTTGAAATTGTACAAATCTGGACGCAAATGAAGGAAGCCTTTGCTAACAGTGGAAGAGAAATATGTTGATGTGCTATAAAGTATTAAATAAGAATATCAATAGAAAGTGATGGAATGAATAGGTGATGCAATTGGTTAAAAGGAAAATGTTTGGTTGAATGTGCTAAAAGTCAATAATAAGGTCTCTGAAATTGGTTAAAACTGGGTAAAACGAAAATGTTTGGTTGAATGTGCTAAAAGTCAATAATAAGGTCTCAAAGGAAAGGTATATGGAAATGTATAAAGAGGACAGAAGGAAGACTAAATATTGCTTGGGAGGAAAAACGAGGTAAATGAAGAGTTTGGAAGGAGACGAATGGGAAATAGGAAGCTCTTGTGGAAGGAAGTGAGAAAGGTTAAGAAATGGAGTATCGGGAATCTTCATAAAATAATGAAGAATAGGGATGGTACTTTCGTGAATGATGAAATGAATTTTAGGAGTGTGGAGGAAACACTTCGAAATTCTGCATAGCATTGACAGTAATGAATGTTTGTGGTTTTGATGGTGTAAGAAGAAATAGATATTTTGGGAATGAGGTAATAGGTAGAGTGAGAAAGTTGAAGAATGGTAAATCAGCAGGTATTTACTGGTGAAATAATAAAGAACGGAGGCGAGATGGTGATTGATTGATTTGGAAGTTTGTAACAAAGCTTTTGTGGAGGGTAAAGTTCAAAAGGATTAAGGGAGAGGAGTAAAATTGTACATTATATAAGGTAAGGGGGTATATAGAAACTTATAGGGTTAGTTTTGAGTGTTGTATGGTAGATATATGCTGGTATTTTGGTTGAAAGTGTGTTTCGAGCGATTAATAGTAAACTATGGTGTGGAATAAGAGGTACAGAACTAAGGATACAATGTGTTCAGATGGAAATCTAGGGGCGTTAGGTGTGAGAAGACTTTATCCTTCTCTCTTCTACCTTTTTACTCAGATTGGTCAGTAAGGTCTTACATGCATCGGAAGAACGCCAGTGGGGAATATGACAAAGTCGAAAAGAAGAAAGCCCAGCCTTACCGCCACCTCATGTACCATTAATTAGTAAGAACTCGTCCCAATAGAAAATCCACCCTAGAGCTTCACGGGACTGCGACGGATCCTCACTATGGTAAATCGTCAAGTGTTGGGTTCATCTCCTGGCCCAGGTGGGCCACAACCATACCCCCTTACTCTCCTATCATGCACCTTTCTTCTCGCCTCTGCCAAACTCACAAGTCTCTCCTGGCACATCCTTACTGACTCAATAACATTTTTCTTACACGGTCTCCAGCGGCTCGTGGTCCCAACACCACTCACCACTCATACAATCCGCTTATACAAACCGTACTAGTCATTATCCTTTCACATGACCAAACCATATCAACATACTTTCATTATTTCTTCTCGTACCCCTTTCTTCACATTACAAACTCTCTATTGTCCATTGAACACATCAATTTAGATCTATACTTCAATATGCACGGACCAACGTTATTCTCGCTCATATTACAATAACACAGTAACACATACCTCATGCAGAACCATAGCGCCACTCCAGCTTAGTTCCTTTACAATCACCAACGAGTTAATTGCAGCAGCCACCTTCTGCCATCACAAGGTTTCAACGCGACTTGGCATTCATCCGTTCCTTCTCATCAACACATACCCCTAAAATTTAAACTCAGACACTTTTCCAACTGCTCCCATCTTAACATAACTTTCCACTGTTTACTGTGCATCACTCACGCCGAAGCCGTGTTGTATATAAAGTTGATTGGCTAATTGCTTGTGTCAATAAATCGGCAGCTTTCTCATCTACCAATCTTCCAAACTAACCAAAGGTTTTTTAGGATCGAGAACCAAAATATCCGCATATAATAGTAGGGTACCCTCACTTATCTCCATTCTCCTCTTCACACCATTTTCTGCCACCCCACCTCTAATTCTTCCAAAACCCCATCCATATATTAAATTGAATAATAACATAACAAACACAACCCTGTCTCACTCCGTTATTAATACTAAACCAATCACTTTTGACATCATTTATTCTTACACACGCCTCACTATCCTCATACATACTTTTGATTCCATTCAGAAGCCTACCACCAACACCAAGAATTTATAAATTGAGGAATTAACGTGATAGGGGGTTGTGTGGTCTGAAGAAAGGCGTAAATATAAGAGAATAAACGAGTGTGTATTAAGATGTCTTATAGTGACTATTCTAATTAACAGTAAGTCTCGGGGCCGCTGGTTAATCTGATGTATAGTGGTGAGTGCTTGGAATCGACCTGCTGGGAGACAGAAGAAAATATGGATTGAATCATTAAAAGTGTGAGTTTTGTGAGAAGAAAGGTGCAGGATAGGAGTGAATCGCGAGGTTTTGTGAGAGGGTATAGTGTAGGCCTGGCTCAAGAGGTGAACCCTACATTGACGATATACCACAGTGAGGGTTCATCGAGGTCTTTTGAAGCCCTAGGGTGGGTTTTTCTTTTTTGACTGCGACGGACTTCCACTTAAAGGGATGGTATTGTTGGTGGGGGCTTTCCTTTCGACTTGGGGGTCATGTTCTTCTACTAACTTTTCTGTTTCCAGGTGATATGTTGTGCACCTCACCCCAATCTGGAAAAGAGAGGAAGATAAAGAAGAAGTTTGTTTGTTTCAATGTTGTTTATAGTTCCGATGTAAAATCCTTGCTTATAAATAACCGAAACCTAAAAACCTATTTTTATTTTAGTTGAGCTTAAAAATTCCTTTTGTATTTTTGCTTTCTATTACCTTAATTATTTAGTCATTTTATTTTTTAAACTAAATATTTCTTTAATATATTTTACATTTTTGAAGATTGACATATTTTTGCATAATTATTTTTTTTTTTTACATTTTAATTTTTAATTTTAAAGAGAAATGAACTTGAGCCTCGTGGAAATGCATTAATCAAATCAAAGATAGCTTGCAAATGCATTTGCATCTGGAAGTCTCATCAAACCCAAATTGCTGCCCTCAAAATTTAATATCAGAAACAGTTACTCAAACATTACTCAAGAATTCTCTGAAATGAAGCAAAATACCATATCTATTTTGATGAATAATCCTAAGGGAAAAAGTCCATACCTTGGATTCATACGTCGAAATATGGGGAGAATGTCCTCACAAATATCCTCAGAATATCCTCAAAATATCACACAAGATCCTCAAGATTTAATTAAAAATTTTTCAAAACAACGTGGGGATATGTTAACTAAAGAATCATTTTTATCTGAAAGTACTGCAGAAATGTTGGATATGAAGAAGTATAGAGAGCGCTTGAGTAGAATTATATTTAAAGATGATCCCCAACCTCAAACCTTACAATCCCATTTGGGAAATGTGATGGACAATGTTAATGTTAGTAATATAGATATAAATACTCTTAATAAGATGGACGAAGCTAGTAAAAGTACTTTTAACAAGATAGACGAGACCGGTTCGGAATATTGTAAACAAACTAACCTTGGAGAACGTGACAAAACTAGTAAATATATTTCTGAATATTGTAAAGAAACTAACCTTGGAGAACGTGGCGAAACTAGTAAATATATTTCTGAATATTGTAAAGAAACTAACCTTGCAGAACGTGACGAAAATAGTAAATATATTTCTGAATATTGTAAAGAAACTAACCTTGGAGAATGTGACGAAACTAAATATATTTCTGAATATTGTAAAGAAACTAACCTTGGAGAACGTGAAGTAGTTGATGCAACGCGTATGGGTAATTCTTATCAATTGTCAGCTTCATCAGGATGGCCTATGGATGTTCAGAAAAATCCCAATGTACCCATTAAAGAAAATAACTTGAATATGAAATCTCTTGCCTTTGGTCCTAAACAAGGTAATTATATTGAAGTGATCTTGTAAGTTAGTCTTTATTTTTTTTTGTTATTTTTGGAGAGAGCTTTACTTCGTTATAATTTTATTAATTTAATACAGTAATGTAGTTTAGTTTTTTATACTTTAGTTTTGTACTTAGCCTTTTGATAAAATTGAGATTAATCAGATTGAATAATCTGAGAGAAAGAAAATAAAAAAAAGTTACAGTAGCAATGGATGGTGACACAACTCTTAACATCATAAATTTAAAAAAAAAAAAAAAATTAGCATGTCATTACCGTAAATTATTTCTGGTTCATAATATCTTGAAGTAGAACTTCAACAATTAAATATATCGTACATTAAGGAGTCCGTTTATTTATTGTTTGAAATTTTATTAATCTCTTATTTATTTATGTATATTTTAAGGGTGTCACATTTTCCTTTAAATTACTCAATCTTCAGCCAGTATTTTTGTCTAGTTCTTTTCCCATTTTTTTTATTAGTGTGCCACATGTAAGATAGTTAGAAGGCACATGGGCCTATCAAGACTGTCCCAGCCAAAAAGAATTAATATTAACATTTACTTCTCTCCACAAGTCTGGGTGTAAGGTGCGTAGCATGCACTGGAAACAGAATAGTAGTAGAAGAATATGACACAACTCGAAAAGAAAGCCAAGCCTTACTGCCCCCTTTATACTTTATACCTTTTAGTGAGAAATCGCCGCGGTCAGAAAATTCACCCTAGACTGGACCGTGACGGACCCTCGCTATGGCATTTCGTCAATGTAGGATTCATTCCTTGGCCCAGGTGGGCCACAACCATATCCCCTCACAAATCCCGCCATTCACTCCCTATTATGCCTTTCTTCTTCCCAAATCTGCAAACTTTCATCTTCCCCCAGCATTTCCTTACTTGACTCAAATCAACTTTTTCTTCGTATCTCCAGCGTCGCTCCCAACTCACTTCACCACTATACATCCTTAACCAACCGACTATCCATCCTTTCCACATGAAAAAACCATCTCAGTGTACTTTCATTTATTCTCTCATTTACAACTTTCAAATACGTTCATTCCTCATTTTATCAATTCTTCTCACACCTGAGCAGGCCCCAAGATTGTCCATCTGAACACGTACTTTAGATATATACCTCTTATCCAGACCATCTCACTACTTACAGTAAATTAACACATGTAACACATACCCTCATGTAAAATTCCAGCGCGCTCAAGACTTAGTCCCTACACCAACAACGGATATCTCGCACCAGCCACCTTCCTTGCATTCACAACTTCTACTACACTGCAATCATCCGTTTCCTTTTCATCTAAATATAATATAAATAATAAACTCAGACACTTTGTTCAATTGCTCAAAATCTAACATGATTTCAAACCTTGGACTCTCGTCACTCACACCATAACCTTACCTATCTACATATACTTTTAAACCCCTCCTTTACACACCCCTGCCAAATCTCTCTACCAATCCTATCAAACATTCTTCAGATTTGCCACACAAAACCAAATCATCTGCGTAGAGTAGGTAGGGCACCCTCTACTCTCTTTCAATTCTCATCATTCTAAATACATCCCATGCTCACCCACCCTCTAATTCTTTCTCAACTCATCCATATTACAATGATATATTCGAGCTACAATTAATCCTGCCTCCTTCCGCTATTAATTAAAACAATCACTTTTCCTCTCCATTTATTCTTACACATGCTTCATTATCGTCATACATACTTTTGATTCCATTCAGAAGCCTATCACCAACACCATATACCACTAACACCTGCCATAGAGCTTCCCTATTAATAATCTCATACGCATGAAAAATTTAATGTATTTTAATAGGTATTTACCTATGATTAGGTATATTAATAGGTAATAGGTATTTTGGTAAACCCGTATGATATTCTCTCTCAAGAAATTTTATTTTTACAGAAAGCGTTTCCCAATTCCTTTAAGCTCTTCTCATATCTTGTTTTCAAACCTAAATATCATCATTGTTCTGAGCTCTACAGGTTCCATCATATCAGTATCTTAGATAAAAAG
Source organism: Trachelipus rathkii (assembly GCA_015478945.1). Lineage (NCBI taxonomy): Eukaryota > Metazoa > Arthropoda > Malacostraca > Isopoda > Trachelipodidae > Trachelipus > Trachelipus rathkii. The sequence goes on along the minus strand of JABUQX010092236.1, from coordinate 6,418 downwards.
CCAAACCTGTGCGCATTATTCTATTAATTGTCTAACATATCTATTATAGAGCCTACTGATCACCACCTTACTTTTGTAATTGATATTTACTGTTTGTTATTTCTAACATCCTATTATTTCTATTCCTGGCTCCTAAGAGCAGCGAACATTTTCTAATTAATACTGAAGATAACGAAATCTTTTTTCTTGTCCATAGACTCTAGCCATGTCCCATACATATAAGATTAAAATTCAATTCATTCAATTAAAATTCTTATTAGAATGACCAAAGTTCAACCTTTGCACTTTTTATTATTAAAATTAAACTGCCACTTTTCGGCCCAGCCAAGTTCATTTAAATCACATGACTGGTTTTAATTATCCTTCAATACCAGACATTTCAAATGAAACTCTGTATTCTTTTTCATTCTCTGCTTTCAAAACTCGAACTTGGAAGTACTTTTTGTACTTTAATATCATCTTTTATCATCATCATCATCTCTGTCTCATTCCATTGGCCTTATAATTTACCCACTTCAATCTCTGGTCTTTCTTTATTCACCTTCAAAATTATATGCATCGTTATTGGTTTTCTCCATAATGTCGATGTTAATTATAAACTAAAGATAAACCTACTTCCTCACAAATAATAATAATAATAATAATAACTTATTTTCAGGAAACTTAAAAGAAGATAGTGTGATTTCGAAAGATGTTTTGACAGGTTTAAAGACTGATATTGGATATCAGATTAAAAACCCAACTTCAGAGTTGTTAACACTGTCCTTAAAGCAACTCGATGTTAGTATCTTTATATATATTATATTATATAAATATATTAATATTTCATACTATTATATTATATATATTATATAATTATATATATTATATTATATATACTATATATATAAATTATAATTATATATATGTATATATTATTATTATTTTTTTTTTTTTTATTTTTTTTATTATTTATTTATTTTATTATTATTATTTTTTATTTTTTTTATATTATTATTATTATTATTATTATTATATTATATATTATTATTTTTCCTCCTATCCCAAGATTGGTGTTGAGGTGCATAGCATACACCGGAACAGAAAGAGTTGTAGAAGAACATGATTCTAGTTGAAAAGAATGCTCCTCCTTTACCGTCCCTTTTATACCCCCAAGTTAGAACTCATCACATTTAGAAAAATCCACCCTGAGGTTTCACGAGACTGCGACGGACCCTCACTGTGGTATCTTGTTTATGTGAGTTCATCTCCTGGGCCAGACCCACAACCATACCCCACAACCATACCCCACAACCATACCCCACAACCATACAACCCATACCTCGCCATTCACTTATGTTGTGCACCTTCCTTCTCTCCTCTGCCGAACTCACATTCCTCTCCTTCAGGCATTCCTTTACTGACTCAATCCACTTTTTCTCTTCGTCCTTCCAGCCTGTCGATTCCAAGCACACTCACACTATACATCCGCTTAACCAATCGACTATCATCCTTCTTTTCCATATGACCAAACCATCTCAATGTTCTCTCTTTTATTCTCTCATTTACGTCGTTCATCACACCTCACAATTCCCTAATGCGCTCATTCCTCATTTTATGGATTCTCACACCTAACACACTGAACACTTTGTACCTTAGATACCTCTTATTCCAGACGTTTAATATGCATTAACACAGGTAACAGCATACCCTCATATAAAACCCTAGTGCACTCAAGACTAGTCCTTCAATCCTAAGATTTTATTGTACCAGCCACCTTCCTACCATTCACAACTTTCCTACTACATTCTGCATGCATCTTTCCTTTATTCAACATATTTCCTAAATATTAAACCCATACTTGTTTCGATTGCTCACCATCTGACTAAAATTTACACCGTGCTTTCCATTACCATTGTTCCACTCTTTATCTTAATTTACTTTCAAAACCTCTCCTTTTACATACCCTGCCAAACTCCTCTAAAAATCCTTTCAAACTCTTCAGATCCAGCAAAATACCTATTTCTTCTTGCATCATCAAACCACACAAATTCACATCACCCTTCTAATTCTGCCCCAATGATGCAATTTTCGCAAGTGTTCCCTCAACATTTCTTCTCATTCATTTCAATCCAGTTACGAACAACACCAATTCTTCTTATATATTACAGATTCCCCTTACTTCATTCTTTAAAACCTTGCGCGCTTCCTTCCAGAAAAGCTTGCAGAGGACTTTCAAGTGAGGTAGGAATTATAGCGGTCATTACCTCTTTTCCCTACATTATGCAACTTTTATCATCCTTTTTTCCTCTTTATATAATTTCAAACATCTTTTTTGATACCTCATATTTGCTTTTAGCACTTCAACCACGTCTCTTTTTTTACTTTAACTGCTTGTATCATACATCATTCACCATCCTGTGGGATTCTACTTCCTACTATTTGTACATCACATACTTCTCTTGCACTATAACAAAGCTCCCTCACTGTATCCAGACTTTGATTCGTTTGATCTGTTCACATTCAATCCCTATCTATTTGCAGCTTCTTAAATACCTTTATTATACGTTTTCACTTTAACTCTTACTCTTAATTCTTCCATTCCTTCCTTTACTCTTTCTCTCCATTCCAAGGCCAACACTATACTATCTTCATGTAAACCAACATAATGATCGATAACCCATTCCCAGCCCCTCATGCTTAAATCCATCACATATTCAAACATCTTCACCAACAGCAAATTCATCATTCCTTTTCCCTTTGATACCATCTCTACTTCCCACTCTAGTATACTTCATGATACTCTTATGCTTGAAGAAAGTATTTACTATAACACACTCTTTCCCAAGAAATCAATCACCCTCCTACAATTCTCATTTTGTCCCCTCATCCCAAAGCCACTTGTTATACCATCCCTGATCACTTATCTAAACATTTAGATTGCCCATCAAAATTAATCTAAAGCTCCAACTCACCCATTAAAAATCACATTCAGATTATCCCAGAAAGTCGCACTCTCCTTCACAATCACCCTCCGATGACCATAGTTGCAACACAACATTACCTTGAACCTTTTCAAAGAGTTAACATTTGAATTCTTAGTACTCACTTAAACAATTAGCTCATGTGCAATGTCACTCATACTGGCATTTAGGTGTGAGAAATTATAAATGAAGACATAACGCATCTAGGATTTGTGCTGAAGAAAGAATACATTGAATTACACTTGAGTGTTTTTGTTCATTGTTGGAAGGATAAATCGATATAATGTTGTTTTAGCGAGATTATAGATTTTGTGATGTGCTGAAGAATCACTGGCTGGAAGACTTTGGAGAATGATTGGAGTTCAGTTAAAGAAATTACTTAGGAAGGAGGAAGGTGGTTAGTTCAGAGGGGAGAAGAAAATGGTAAAGAGGAGTGAATGGGGTTTGGGAAGGGATGGTGGGAGCCCACCTGACCAAGGGAGACTCTACATACAGAGAGTCCATTAGGTCAAGCCCTAGGGGTGATGTGGACTGCGTTACGAGTGGCGCACTGAAGGGGTAAAAGCGGGGGTAACAGCTGGGTACCCGGACGGGGCGGGCATAGGTCCTGGTACCTACCTGTGGGTCAGGCAGGAAAGCAGGCCACCACGAAAAGTGAGGAGGCTTGAGAAGTAAGCAGTGGATAAGAGGTAAGGTTGAATAGCCGAGTTGATAGAGTGAGGAACACATCGTCAGAGAGTGAAGTCCTCCGTGTAGATACCTGCGATAGAGCAGCTAGGAACCACACGCTGTCTCGAGTTTGGTTAAAAGTATATATATAGGGTTATATGGTGGATGAGCCAACGGGAACGAGGCAGCAAGAAAATATCCACAATTATATATCCGCTTGTGAATGGCAGGAAGGTAGGCTATGGTGCAATATACCATGGCGTTGGTCGACCATCTGACATACGGCGCCCAATCAGATCTTCGACGTGCCGCCCCGTAGGTTCTTACATGAGATGATTTATACCTGTGTAATTGTATGGTGAGTGATAGAACTATGTGTACTGATTCTTAATATATATAAATTAATGGAGTATGGGTAATATAATAGATTGAAAAAATGGGGGTGAGAGGTGTTGACATTTCAAGGATTATTTCTTGTGTAAGTGGAGTCGCTCTGTTATTGACGGGTTTATATGATAAAAGAGGTGAATGTTCAGTTGTCGTTAGCTAGTATAATGCTGTTTAGAAAATTATAATTTGAGATAAAATAAATGAATAGTTAATGGTTTAGAAGTAAGATGTTAGTGATTTCATGATGGTAAAAGCGTAATAATTATAGTAGGTTGAATTACAAGCGGAATATTTTTAGTGGATGAGTTAGTTAGATTGGAGAACCGATTACGTCGACTTAGGAGAGACCGAAGAGTAAATTAGATTGAGATTGAAGTCGCGTTGATTAAGAAGTACGTTACTGGAAGTAAGGAGGATAATTATGGGTTGGGAGTTGCAGAGAGTGCAGAGAAATATGCAAAGGTGCATGATAGGATTCCGAGAAGTATATGGGCAGGGGTTTAGATATCGGGCGCTATGGTGTGGCTCCTCACGCGTGGGTCCCGAGGGGTGATTGAACCCTGTATCTTATTGCGAACTTGTTGCACGATGTTGACTGCAGGGTATTAGTTTGCGGGGTGCCGTCTGCTGGATACCTCATTATTGTTGCAAATAGGATTGATGTTCTGGTCGTGTCTGTGACGAGCTCATAATTTCAATTATAATTAAGAAGGGTTACAGAGGCTGGATCAAATTCTATTTGCCCTACGCGACGTTTCTTGGTTTCTCCAAATATGTTTTCACTATATCTTGCATTTTCGTGTGTTCTGATGCTTGTAACAGGTGATGACATCCTTTTACCCCTAAGTTCCTCTAGTTCAGAAGTCAAGAGTTATAAGAATAATAATCAGAAATGAAAAGAATATTTTCTTTTCTATATTATGTTTTAATTTACTGTTTAATTATTTAGTATATTTTTTTTGTGTGATATGAGTAGCTAAAAATTTGATGGATAAGAAAGAGATATATCATGATGATAGAGACATATAAGTGTAGAAATTTTTTTTTTTTTTTTTATTAATATAAACACCTTAATTGCAATGTTAATATCAATATTACCATGTTAATATTTATATATAATTATTATTTTTTTTTAAAAGCTGAATAAACATATCTCAGAATATACTATTTAGAATTAATTTGAAAAGCTATTATATATATAAAAAATGGGATATTAATTTAATAATTGATTTTTTTTGAAGTAATATTTCGATATTCAATTTCGTTTTAATAGTACACTTCCTATTGAATTTTTTAATTCGATGAGATTAGATAAGTATTTTATAATATATAGTATATAGAGTTATATAATAAGCATATAGTATTGTTATTAAAAAATGATCATACACTTCTTCCTGCTATTTTTCTAGCAATCTCAATGAATCATTTAAAAAATATCATAAACCTACATCATTCTATATAAGTCTCTTATTTTTATATGACACACTTGTATTGATGTAATAAAAACACGTTAAAGTCGAACACAATTAATATTTTATAGTACATGAGATTAGTGTGTAAACTAACTATAAGCTCCATATATTGACACCTTTACCTATATAGTTACTATTAATTTAATATATGTGTTTATTTAAATAAGTATTAATAATTAAATTCTTAACTTTTTATAATAATATAAGTATTTTTTTTTATTATTTCTCTATAACGCATTACATCATCAAATCATTTTTATAATTATTTATAAAAATTATAATTGAGATCATCGATCAATCGTCAGAATTTTCATGCAATTGATGAAATTTAACCGCCTCTACGGCGACGGCGAGTCGATAGCTATCTTCGGTGGTTCGATGGTATCTTCTGTATACGGTTCGGGTAATTGTGATTCACTTATTATAAGTGAGTGATATATATTCTATACTAGATATAGTGATATTATCACTCAATTGAAACTATTTTATATACGTCTCTTTCACTATTATTCTTAGTCTATTAAAGCTAGGCTTTTATATGTTTATTTATATTTTAGTCATGTACTATTATTCTATAAATGAGTGTAATTGTATATTTAAGACTTTAATAGGGTTTTAATTGTATATATAATTATAATTAATATCTTGGTATCGGCATGTCTTTTTATATATATATATATTAATTATTATATATATATATATAATTACGTTATTATATACTATTATATATAGATATAGATATATAAAGATATATAATATATAGTATATATAATTTAATATTAATATTATTATTATATTAAGTAATATTATTATTATATATAGAATAAAATATATATAGTGATATAGTATTATATATAATTATATATTAATTATATTTTATAAATATATAATCAATATAGTTATATTATATATATATAGTAGTTT
>JABUQX010092235.1:0-5000 GCA_015478945.1 Trachelipus rathkii | reverse complement strand
CTGTAAGGTTTTAGGTCCGATAACACTTCTTTGGGTGGAGCCGGAGTCGGAGCAGGATAAAGAAAATAAACAATGAAATAAGTGGTCTGAAGCCGGTTCGGAGCCGGTTAAAGATTTACCGGCTCCACAGCTATGGGTATAATAACATTCTGCAGTTTCTTCGGTTTTCCAATGTCTTTATTATTATTATTATTATTATTATTATTATTATTATTATTATTATTATTATTATTATTATTATTATTATTATTATTATTATTATTAATAAGGAGCAAAGGCGATCTTCGTCGCCATATTAATTAGGAGAGGAGATTCGAATTCCTTTTAATTCCAGAGGTTTGATACAAGTTTGAAACAATTAAGATTAATGTCTTGCAACAAACTTTCTTACTCTTATGACATCATTTCCGATGACAGGGTTATATATATATATATAATTATTATATATATATATATATATATTATATATATATATATATATATATATATATATAATATATATATATAATATATATTATATATATATATATATATGATATTATGGGCCAGGCGTCTGGATTTAGCCGTCATTATGATACTCTTTAAAAACTATAATGCTACAGTAAAAACGGAATACATTGCTGGAATTCTGGTCCAAATGCTGGTCCAGAAAATGAAAAAAAAAAAAAAAAAATCTCAAAAACTACAATAAGCTACAGCGAAAAGGAATACATTTTTGGAATCTGGTAAATTTCACATAGGAAAATGTAAAAAAATAAATTTTTTTTTTGCTTTTTACATTTTTGCAATGTAGGGGGCTCAAGCCGACGGGGAACATAGGGGGGATGGTTTTCCATATCCCGTAGGGGAGGGGGGAGGAACCCCCGCGACACCAAATACCAAAGAGCGGCGGGGTTTCCGGAGACCCTCCCCGGAGGGGGGAAATAATCCTACCCCGTAGTTCCCCGGAAGCCGAGAGACCCCCTCTGCCATTCGGGGCGGTATACCCTTGGGTATTCTTTAGTAGAAAAAAAAATTTAATACAAAGTCTTTATTTTAACGAGAAACCAATAAAAGGTCTCTAAATAGGCCTTTTAACCATATTACTATAATTATTAACAATAATTTTGTTTATTTTTTTATTTTTTTTACATTTTCCTATGTAAAATTATACCAGGATCCAAAAAAGATGTATTCCTTTTCGCATGTAGCTATTGTAAGTTTTGAGTATTTTTTTTTTTTTTTTTTTACATTTTCCTCGGTAAAATTTTGCCAGGATTCCAGCAATGTATTCCGTTTTACTGTAGCATTTATATTTTTTAAGATTACATATAACGGCTTATACAGACGCTTATCAATATATATATATATATCATATATATATATATATATATTATATATATATTAGTATATATATATATATATATATATATATATATATATATATATATATATATATTATATATATATATATCTATATATTTATCAGTGTGCGGCTCTTATAAAAAAAAATGTGGAGTCTCTTTATATATATATATATATATATATATATATATATATATATTATATATATATATATATTATATATATATTTATTATATATATATATATATATATATATATGATATATAATATATATATTATAGGCACTTATCCTTTAAAAGGATGTTACATAAAAAGACATATCGAAATATCGCTGAACACTAATCGTCTAACCATGCACTGTGACGTGTTAACTTAAACTCCAATAGAAGAGAAAAAGTTGCCACATGTTGCTTTATTATATCATGTTAATTTTTATATGTTAATTTTGTTTTAATTTTTTTTTATTTATTTTTTAAGGGGCTCGAGCCGACGGAGGGACAGACCCCGTCGTCCCCCGCTGAGGCCGAGAGACCCTGACTCTTTCCATCTTGGCGATTTAATCTTGGGTATTCCTTTAGTTTAAAAAAAAAAAAACTTTTTGTCAACCCTCACGCTCTATTGCCTTGAAATAATCGAAAAAAATCGATTACATCGCTCGTTCGATATATATCGGTTAACATCCTTTTAAAGGAAAAGTTCCTATATATATATATATATATATATATATATATATATATATATATATATATATATTATATTATATATATAATAATATAATAATAATTTATATATATAATATTATATTGTAATAATCTGGACTGCTTTCCTTTATAAATCTTTTAGACTCTGTAAAAATAAGACTCAAAATAATCGATCAATGCAAGTTTAACCAACTCAACAATTAAAACAACAAAAACGAGGAAAAACAAGGCAAAAGATTTTCTTAATATATATTTCACAAATATTATTTCTTAACAACACATTTACTTTATATTTAAACCTTTATAATTATACCCTAATATATCGATATTAAAATATCGTACCCTAATCTAATTTAGCCTAACAATTATTAATAAGATTAAAAGTGTTACAATTATTATTTCTTATAAAATGCACAAATCCTTATCACTTGGTAATTCTCACTTCCACTTAATTTACTGGCAATGTTCGTGAGACCTAAGGATAAATAGTTTAGCAACGAGGAAATTAAACGTCTAAATAAAGCACATAACCTGTTAAATCTTTAGTCACTGATACGTAAATATTCAATAATTCACAATGAGGAAGTCATAAATTAAAAGGACAAAATCGAGTAAATACTGGAACAACTTGTAGGAAAGAATATGGACGGTTACTTACTAACCATTTCTAAAATGCCATACTTAATACCATTATAAATCCCGAATAAGTGTGATACTTCATAATTCCAACTTTAGGCGAGGTTAAACCTAATTCCAACTTGGTTCTAGGCAGGCAAGAGAACACTGATTTATTAACTGCTGTTTCCAATTCCGTTTGAACTCATCATCCGACGCACTAATTATCATCTTTTTCGTAAGCCAACCTGGGAATTATTATCTCCTGAGTAGATTACTGTTTAAGTTGCCTAGTCTCTAGGCCCAATCCCTATTAAAAATAAATACTTGTCAATAAATTCCTTTTAAAATTTATAATAATAACAATAAATTTATTAATTTATTTCCTTGCCGTTTCGTACGGGATCTTTTCTTCTTCCTTGGATTTTTCCTTCCTCTGTTTATTCATCGTAGTTTTCATAAATTAGCCATATCCAAAACCACTGTATGCATTCTTAAGTCTATTGCAACACAGTTTCTTCATGAGGGAGGCATGGCTATCATTACCTTGCAGTTTTAGAGTTTAAACCTAGACTTGCGCATTACAGGGTGATCCATATACAGCCTCTATCACACTATACAAATCTTTACGTGCTGAACTTAGCGTTAGCCCCCGACATTGAGTCCCAAAACTGGGACTTTTTCCTTCGCTTCTTACACCTTGGCAATCCGGTCTCAATATAGTAATTTTACATATAGCTCTCTCTCTCCTCTCTCTCTCTCTCTCTCTCTCTCTCTCTCTCTCTCTCTCTCTCTCTCTCTCTCTCTCATCTCTCTCTTCCTCTCTCTCTCTCTCTCTACTCTCTCTCTCTCTCTCTCTCTCATCTCCTCTTCTTCCTCTCTCTCTCTCTCTCTCTCCTCTCTTCTTCTCGTCTCTCTCTCTCTCTCTCTTCTCTCCTCTCTCTCTCTCTCTCTCTCTCTCTCTCTCTCTCTCTCTCTCTCTCTGCTCTCTCTCTCTCTCTCTCTCTCTAATAATAGTATATATATATATTATATATATAGTATATAATATATATATTATATAATATATATTATACTATATATATACCTATATATATTAAATAATTTTTTTATATTATTTTTTCTTTTTAAGTTTTCTTTATTTTGTTTCATATATTTATTGCAAAGGGGAAACTCTACTTATGAGTAGAGTTGTCAAATTTGGGAGTTATTTTATGACGTGTTCGAGAGGAGGCTTTGTTGAAAAATCCTCAAAATAGACAAAATAAGAATAAGTGTTTCTTTTACGTTGCCATGACAACCAGTGTTTTTAAAGCATTATAATTATGCTTTCCCGGACTCACAGAGCAAAACCTATTCAATGCACATCCTTACGAAAAATAATGTTTCGCAAGAGAATAAAATGATCTTAATGTAAAATTAGCGTTCTTGTATAACATTTTAAACATTATTTTAATAGTAGTAAATAATAATTTGAATTATTTTATTACATTAGTTGCTTTTATTTTTTTAGAGGAGGCCCGGCCTCCTGTGCTTCCCCCGTAAAGCCGCGCCTGATATATATATATATATATATATAATTAATATATATTATTATATATATATATATATAAGAAATATATATATATATATAATATATATATATATATCATTATATTATTATTATATATATTATATATATGTATGCCTCTGCGTTTTGGGCATCGTAGCAAGGGAATTTTTTTTACATCAGGTCAGCCTGTCTAAAGCAGACATCACGTAACAAGAAAACGGCAACAGCTACACTAAAACAAATGATATATCTATAATCTGCAATAAATTTTAGAAATAGGTTTTTAATAAGAAAGTGTGAAATGTAATAAATAAGAAATTAGTTTTAATTGAAGTAAAATAACTTTTCCATATTATTTTACAACTTTAGGTGAGATTTTGTTGCCAGGGAAAGAAATATGAAGTTGGCGTTGCCAGACGTAAGATTTTATGCAAGTTGTATTAATCTCGTTTTTTAAAGTGAAAGATGTTATTAAATGAGTTAATACATTTAATACGTAATAAACAAGAATTACTTGGTTTTTTACAATACGTAGGTTCTTACTTATAAAATGTAATAAAATGTGTTATATATATATATATATATATATATATATATATATACTATATATATATATATATATATATATATATATATATATATATATATATTATATATATTATTTATATATATATATTATATATATATATATAATAGTGCCAGCGTCTGTTATAGCCGTCATATGTATCTTAAAAATATTAATGCTACAGTAAACGGAATACCATTTGCTGGAATGATCTCTTCTTTTT
>JABUQX010092234.1:25000-27500 GCA_015478945.1 Trachelipus rathkii | reverse complement strand
GATGAAATTAAAAATCATGAATGAAATGTAAATGAACAGAGAAAATGTAACATAAAATTCTTATTTACAGCAATATATTATATATATATATATATATAATATATATATTATATATATTAATATATATATATATATATATATATATATATATATATATATATACATATACCCACAATTACAGTTGCTGCCCCCATGCCTCCGCGTGTTAATCTGCCAACACACCCCATCCTAACAGAACTCCTCTCCTAAATCCCAGTGAAACTCAGGCAGTTACTGCAACCTGTCTGCCTGAATTGCCCACACTACCGACTCCTCAAATAGTTCAAAAGCAGCCTTCGAACTAATCTCCCGTCCAAAATGCCATCAACAACCCTATCCCTAGTATTAGCTATCAACAATCCAGCAATGAAACTAAGCTGGTTCATCCAACACAAAACTAGGAAAACATCTCCTACCAAGACACACTGTCCCATACCTACTGTCTCTTTGTCCCTTAATTCTCCTCCCAATATTATTCAAATTCCTGATAAAGATGTTGCTAAACACAAAGAAAAGAATAATGGTCAAGTTAAAGATTATTCGTTAAAATACAGAGCATCCGAATTTCTAAACCAAAACACATTAACCCTAGACGTAAAAAACGCAACTCAGAAGAAACCTCGCTGTAAGTTTATTCCAGAGACAAAAACATTGGATTCAATAGATTGTACCCAAACGATCATAGCTATCGGACAACCCACCAATCAACCTTCTAATAGTCTGCGGGATAATTCTAGCTCTTCTGAATCTTCCTATAATTCTTCTTCCGAATTTCCTATTTCAGCACTCCCCAAGGGATTCTATACTCTAGCGGATAAATTAGATAACAGCTCCCAAATGGAACTTGATGTGATGACCCATTATCTTTCTAATGCTTCCTACGCTTCTGGGAAAGGCGAATGGAAAACTGTCCAACGTTAAACCTTCGCAAACCGCTCTAGCGTTCGTGGATCTGCTCGGAGGCATGAAAGCAGACCCAGAGCTCCTCATTCTTAAATCAAATTGTTCCAATCTCCCAAAATCACTCGCATGATGAATTACTGGCAAAATCTCCAGTATCAGACCTTGTCAACCCAACAAATCCTATATTGGAACCCAATATCGTAACCCCAACACATTCTCATAAAGATGACACCCTTCCGGTGACACCTTCCTTCCCCATTCATGGAAACAACTCCATATCCCCCACACATTTCTGAATCTGCTTGCTTGGCAGATACTGATACCGCTCCCATTAATAAACATGAGCATTTTGGTTGCTCTTCCAACGACCAACCAAATCCACACAATAATATGGACTTGGTTGAACTCAATTTATCTCGCATTCATGGCGAAGCCCCTTCACCAAATACTACTGAAAACTCCTTCCCAAAAGCGGTCATACAACCTAAATCTCTGTTGTATGACTATTCTTTACCACCAGGATATGTTGCCCCTCCTCGTCGAGATCCACGTCTCAGCCTTTCCTCTCCATCTGAACCCACCTCCAACACTACCCCTAGTCACATAGAGACAATTGTCTCAAAAAGACCATCATCATAATATTTATAACAACATAGCATGGCTACTTTCCTTCAATGGAATTGTCGTGGCTACTACTCTAATTTCGAAGAACTTGTTCAACTAATAAACATATGTACACCAAAGTGTATATGTTTACAAGAACTTCGACTATGTCATCGCGAATATAAATCGCCGCTAACCTCTATAGAAAGAGGTGACAATGATAGGGGAGGTGCAGGAATACTCATTCATAAATCTGTCCCCTATTCTCCAGTCCCTCTCCAAACTAAACTTCATGCAGTGGCAGCACGAATTCACTTATCCACCGACCTTACTATCTGCTCAATCTACTTGGCTCCGAGTAGTGAATTTACTAAGGTAACCTAGCTGATCTTTTTAAGCAGCTCCTTACTCCGGTTGTTATAATGGGAGACATGAACCCCTTTTTGGTTATTATACTGGGAGACTTCAACCTCCGCCACCCCTTATGGGGCGACTCTGTCACTTCGTCTAAGTCCAAGATCCTTGTAGATCTTTTAACCCCCTTTTCCCTGGGATGCCTTAACACAGGACTCCCTACATATGAACGTTTAGATACACACACTTCTTCCTGTATTGATATTTCCTTTTGCTCCCATTCCCTTATGGATCGCTTTTCCTGGTCCCGCTTTGACTACTACCAGGCCACAGCTATCCCAATTTCTCCCTTCAACAGCCGGTTTCCGACTGTTGATGATGCTTTTGGCTTCTTCTAGCAAGCTGTCATCTCGGCAGCGGAAGCTTTTATTCCACAGTCTTCCGCAGGCAGGGGGTCGGCAATCCCTTGGTGGTCACAAGAGTGCGCACAAGCTAACAGCGAGATGAAGAAACTTTACAGGCAATACGAAAAGACCCGTACCACCCTAAACATGATCATTTTTAAAGCAGCTGTGGCGAGATCTCGGCGAACTAATCGCCA
>JABUQX010092234.1:17500-20000 GCA_015478945.1 Trachelipus rathkii | reverse complement strand
CTCTCTCTCTCTCTCTCTCTCTCTCTCTCTCTCTCTCTCTCTCTCTCTCTCTCTCTCTCTCTCTCTCTCTCTCTCTCTCTCTCTCTCTCTCTCTCTCTCTCTCTGCATATATGCTGAGCTCTTACTCTAGTTACTTGAAATAAGTAAAATCGGTTATTTAAAAGCATCTACGTAGGTTTACTTTATTATTTGAAATTGTTTTAATATATTTATTTTTCGAGCGTTGTTTAAGATATGATTTTATCTGTAAATTTAAATAACAAATACAACATATTTTTTATAATATTTAGGAGAGCAAAAGAAATTGTGTTGAAAAGTCTATATAAATTTATATAATTGTTTTTTAAAATCGGATTTCATAATTCAGACCTATGTTAAGTATGTACATTAAAATGTTTTATACTTTTTAGCATGTCATCTGTCAGCAATATGCTATTACCACATAAAATAGTACATAACATTTAGGGAAGCAAACTTTAAGAGTATGTTCTACTCCCTCAGTATAGCATATTGTAAGGTTGAAATAAAAAAAAAAATCCTGAATAGACATCTGCTAATTTATGTGGTATGTGTTGATTTAATTAATTTATATGGTATGTATTAATTTAATAAATTAATGTTGCATGTGTTGTTAATTTAATAACTGTATAACTCTTTAAATTGTATATAAAAATTATTATCCATTATCATCGTTTTAATATATTTGGAAGAACAAGAAAGGATTTTAAAGTTCATAGTTTTAATATTTTTCATCGGAGTCCTATTTCCCTAATGTTCTTTCTTTATCCATATATTTATCATAATATATTAAAAAATAATAGGAACATAATTCTTCAAAAGGAATGTCTCGAATGAAACTAACATCCAATCATATATTCATCAATTAAAATAAATGGATGGTAAGACATGTTCCATAAGGTAAAATGCTAATAAAGTAGGCAAACTGACATCAATCACCGGGCGGAATTCAATCTAAATATTCGATAGGAAACTACGTTATAAATCATGTCAATCAATTTCACTTTAAATATTCAACAACGTCTGCTATTATGAATTATATTTTTTCCCTTCCCAATATTTATTATTATTATTGACAAATTTTCTTTTCATTTGAGAGAAGCGAGAGTATCTTCACAGACGAGCAACGGGGCCTTTACAACGGCTATAAAGATGACTCAAATAACGTGTCCGTGAGTTTCATACATATTCAACGTATTCATTGGGAGAAAGCGTGACTGGAATTTTAATACCATTTTATGGGAGAAAAGCAATAGAAAGCCTCAGACAATGGTTTGTTGTTGTGTTCGGAACTTCGAAAGAGAAGAAGCAAAGATGTCAGAAATCTATAATAAACACAATGTACGATTGATCTAAACTATTGGGTCTTATATGCAATAGCACGATTTTAAAATATAAAAATTGTAATAAGTTATTTATGTTCTTTATATATATATATATATATATATATATATATATATATATATATATATATATATATATATATATATATATATATATATATATATATATATATATATATATATATATATATATATATATATATATATATATATATATATATATATATATATTTATATATATATATATATATATATATATATATATATATATATATATATATATATATATATATATATATATATATATATATATATATATATATATCATTATCATCAACCACCTCCTTTCCCCACGGGAAACAGGAAAGTAGAAGAACATGACGCAAGTCGAAAAGAAAGCACCCCTTTACCGTCCCCTTTATACCCTTAAGTGAGGACTCGTCGCTGTCAGAAAAATCCACTCTAGGGTTTCATGGGACTGCGACAAAACCCCGTCAAAGACCCTAGCACACTCAAGACTTAGTCCCTTTACATCCACCGAGGATTTAATCGCTCCAGCCACCTTCCTGCCATTCACAACTTTCCTACTACACTCTGCAGCATCCGTTCCCTTTTCACCCAACATATATCCTAAATATTTAAACTCAGACACTTGTTCCAGTTGCTCACCATCCAACATTACTTCACACCGAGGACTGTCATCACTCACAACCATACCCTTAAATACTTTTAAACCTCTCCTTTACCCACCCTCAAATCCCTCTACCAATCCTCTCAAACTCTCTTCAGATTCGCCACACAAAACCAGATCATCCGCAAATAATAGGTAGGAAACCCTCCACTCTCTTACATTCTCTAACATTTTAACACCTTCTCCTGTCACCCCCACCTCTAATTCTTTCATAACCCCATCAATATACAAATTGAATAACCAAGGAAATCTAACACATCCCTGCCTCACTCTGCTATTAATTTTAAACCAATCACTTTCAACTCCATTTATTATTACACACACTTCACTATCGCCAATACATACTTTTGATTCCATTCAGAAGCCTACCACCAACACCATATGTCACTAAAACCTGCCATAAAGCTTCCCTATTGATCCTATCATATGTCTGTTGCAAATCCATAAA
>JABUQX010092233.1:52500-66426 GCA_015478945.1 Trachelipus rathkii | reverse complement strand
TATATATATATGTTATATATATATATATATATATATATATATATATATAGTATATAGATATATATATATATATATATATATATATATATATATATATATATATATATGCTGCGGAAGTATTAATTTCTCTTGTTTTAGTATATTTAACATACAATAGTTGCGGTTGCGAATTGCGGTTGCGACCGCAATTTGCGGTCTACCGCAATTGCGTTTGCGGTTGCGATCGCAATTATTTCTTACGAATTGCGATTGCGAGTGCGCCGCACTTATTTTTGGGTCGCGGGCCCAACATTCTATATATATATATATATATATATATATATATATATATATATATATATATATATATATATATATATATATATATATATATATATATATATATATAGTAATATATTCTTGACCTCTTATTACTATCTATAGCTAGAAGGGCATTGAAGTAAGTCTTCTAGCAACACTTTATTTTCGCCCAATGTGGGACTTTTAACAGACAAACTCAAATCACAAAACAAGATCCATATAAAAAACACCTAAGGGATAATAAACTTTTGATAAGAAAAGTACACAATAAATATAATTGCTGGAATTAATGAAGGTATTAATAATTACTAATTAAATACATATTTGCGTAAATGGCATGTGGTTGCATGGTTAGCATTCATGAACATAAAAATAATACTTAAAAACTATTTTACCATGATGGCTTATCCACCTAATTATATAATAGAATCATATTTCATATTTTCATGTTTCATTTAATAATTACATAATGGTTAATTAGAAAGATACATATTAATGATACACTGAAAAGAATATTCACATTTTACACGTACCTCTTATAGGCCATATACAAATGCCATAATGATAAACGTTTTAGCTTCGCTTTGATTATGGAGCTGATTCTTTTATTTAAGATATAAAATTTTATAACTCTGTAAATTATAATTATAAGCATACCGGAAGAATGTGATTATTAACACAATTACATTCTTTTAAGTATGTAATATATATATATATATATATATATATATATATATATATATATATATATATATATATAGTTATATAGTTAATATATATATATATATATATATATATATATATATATATATATATATATATATATATATATATATATATATATATATATATATATATATATATATATTGGTGAAAAAAATATATATTTTTCAATTATATTTTAAGAACTTCCATAGCCTGGGTAAACCGGATCAAACACAACAGGGAATATTTGATACATATATAAGCAAAGAGAGTAGCATATATATATATATATATATATATATATATATATATATATATATATATATATATATATATAGCATATATATATATATATATATATATATATATATATACGATGTAGAAGGTGAAAAGAAACCATATTCTCACACAAGCGTTTTCACTTTCAATCTCTACAGTTTACCAAGCAAGAAGCAACTGAGACGCCCTTGTAGGATTGCGAATGAGTCAACCTCTAATGCAGGCAATATATGCCGTACAGAATTCAGATTGCGTCGTCTTTACGAGCAAGAGAAAGGCGGGAAGCCTTTGTTTCTAAGCGACCTATTTCGATCGATTTTGATTTCACAGAAAACGTTTAAGAACGTATTTTTGAATCCAATTTACAAATGATGGAATCTAATTTAAAAGGATGGAATACATTTCGAATTAAAAGTACTATACGTACGACAAAGGTCCCCTCCCCGGGAAAATCATTACTTAAGGATTGATTTTTTAATTCGAATAAGTCGCTTGATTTTCAGAGGAAGTAATAGCTCGAGTGTTAGGAAGAGGCATAGGAGGTCTTGGAAGTAAAGACAAACGTTGGATAGGAGTTGGGGAGCTGGGTCGAGATCTTATCTGAACCAGGTTATTTGAGGGAGCATCTTCAGGTGCTAGTTGGATACGTACGTTAGATGTTGGGACGGCCTGAAGTGGGATGCTTTCAGTTTGAATGGGTGCTTTGGGCAGGCACATATTGCAAAGAAATACTCTTTTAGTCCAAACGAAATATGCAATGACAAGAACTATGAGGAAAAAGATCGTGCCAGAAGTTCCTCCTCCAATGTATGGAATGAATTTTATCTGGGGAAAATACGGTGTAAAAGGGTGCATTGTTTGATTTAATTGATCTAGTCTTTGATTCCAATGAATTTCTTTTAAGGTTTGAAACTTAGGGAACAAAACAGAAGAAATGTTAGGTAAAGCAACGTGAGATAGGAAGTTGAATAAAACGTGATCAGAATAAGAAATTAAGGAAGAAAGGGTTATGTTCTTTTCAAGGTGAATAGGGTTCTTAAACTGGAACTTAGAAGAGATGAAAGCACATCCGTGAGGAATAGTAAAGACATAGTCATAGACATGCTGGATAGAATTGGGTTTCTCACATGCAATCGAAGCCCTAGTTTTTTCTGAAAAAGAAATCAGGGTGAAGTGTCCTAAAGCGACAGTATAAGGTTCTATAGACTTATATTCTGCAATAGGGCAATGTGAAAAGTCATTAGTGAAATTCAAGATTAAAGATAGTAAACAAGACTGATCATCAATGGAAGCAAACACTTGGGACTGGGGGCAAACTGCTAGTTGGCCTAAATGTCTACAAAGATCATGGGCTGATTCTTTAAGGTAAGTGTACTTCCGATTACCGTAATTTACAAAGAAGTAACTATTTGGGTCGTTGTACATGACTCGAACTAGTGATTTATTTAAAGGAAGGTGGGTAGGAAAAGGTATTAGTTTGTAGGAAACGAATTTCTCTATTGAGATAAAAGGAATTAAGGTGATTAGTTCATAGGGGCTAGTTGCAGATTGGATAGTCCAAGAATAAGTTAGAAAAGTTTGATAAGTTTTTGTTTCTAGAGGAATGACGGTGTGAAGTTTAGTTTCTTTGTTCATTTCTAGTACAAAAGGCAATAGGAAGATGGGAGAAAAAAGTTGTGAGTTGGTGATTTTGTTTTTAGCGAGTTGGAGTGAATTTATCACTAATTGGTGGATTTGGTGGATGTTATGAACGGTTTGTTCAATTAAATTTATTAACGCCCTGATGCTTCCCAATTGGTTTATTATATTGTGCGTAGCACCTAGACTATTCTGAAACTCTATCAATTTTTGTAAGCTATCCCTGAAATTTATTAAAGTACGAGTATTCGCTTTCAGTTGTTCCTTTAATTCAGTAATCAATAAATTTGAGGTAGAGGCATAATTACCTAAGATGTTGATCTTCTTTCGAAGTAGTTTTACCTGTTTATCGGTAGCGGTGCCAAAAAGAATGTTGAGGACGTCTCCTCCAAATTCAAAAGCGGCTCGCTTCCTTTTTGATCTTGCAGAGATCCAAGGCAGTTCACTTACTTCGTTCAGTTTCTGGGCTAACACTTTTACTCGAATGGTCATAAGTTTAAATTCCCATTGGTGAGCCCTTTGATGTGTTGAAACATTTAGAAACATGGTTTCGAACGATGGTAGAAATGATTCTTTGACGTTGGTTACCAGTTTAGTCGTCTTGATGATAGTTTCTTTGATGTCTGAAGGACATTCTAAGGAGATAACTAGATCGAGGTATCCTTCTATGAAGTTGACTTCTCCTGTACGATATAGAACTAAACCAGGTAGAATCTTCGTTTCTTCTTTTTCATTTATGAGGTTGCTTTGGCATGTTGATACAATGATGAATAGCAACAAAGCTGGTATTCCGAAATTCATTTCTGAAATATTTATACTTTATACTTTTCTTGTCGTGATGAATTATAAGGTCGCCTAATTATGTTTAATAATTGTTTTAAAATTAATTGGTTAGTTAAAGCGTTCGCGTCTTATTACCTAACCTAACTAGTTTCTTAACTATAATCGAGTTAGTAGAATTAAAATCTAAATGTAAGAGTTCTTTAAACTTAATTTTATATACTATTTAGTATTTAGTTACTTACTTACTTACTTTAATTCTTATTAGTTGTTTAATTACTAAATTAGTTATTACTTACTTACTTACTCGTTACTTATTTTTTTTGTTTTCTTAAATAGAAAAGTTTTTTGGATTTTCTATTTTGTATTTATTTTTTTGTATTAAAAATTGCTGTCCCCCCCCTTGTTCTGAGAGTGAAACATATTTTTAAAAGGTTTCTTTTTATATAAAAAAATGAGTAAAACTATAACTGATCAGGCTATATCTATGGAATTAATCTAGTCTCTAAAACTGAATTAATCTATCCTAAGATTTATGGAATCTACAACTAAATTCTAAGATTAGATATCCTATGAATAAGTATTAATCCCGACTAATTACCTTAAAATTATGACGATCGTTGTCTAATCCAGTCTAAGGTTTTTCCTAATCCACTAAGTATTTCTTAACTAGAAAAAAAAAATTTAGTACAAACGCGAAGCGAAATGTACTTTCATCAAGTTCTTAAAATTAAAAGTATCCTTCTTAGACTAACAGAATAAGAAGAATCCATCCTACAAACTAAAAGAATTTTCTCTTAAATCTAGGAATATACAGAAGTATATACAAAATTGGGATGAACTAGTAACCAGGAGGCAAATACCAAGTTTTCCCTCCACGGACTGTGGTGTTCAAATCCAATTCGACAGGTGGAGGCTGGACAGGAGTCTTCGCTGTAGTCTCCGTGTTGTCACTTGCCTCGGGCTGTTGTTGCAAAGCTTGTTCCTTCATCCTTGTTTGACTTCTAGTAACTCGGGGTGTAGAATCTCTAGGGCCAGTGAACAGATTATGGGGCCGGTAAGAGGGGTCCTGTTTTCTGTTATCTGGGATGAATACCTTAGGAGATGAATCTACGACTGGGGGAATGGGGTGTCGTCCATCTTTTACTGGGGAAGTTGGAGATTTCACAGGGGAATTTGTTCTTGGAGGGGCTCCACCATAGGCTCCATACACCTCACCTTCGTGTGCTGGTGGCTCCTGAGAAATTTCTTGAACAGGGTTTTCTAGGGAAATCTCTTGTTGAATAGGGGATAAAGATGGTCTAAACTCCTTTCTCCGCACCGCAGCGTTGGAGGGAGTTTTTGGGAAGTCAATCTTTGGAGTGGAACACTTAAATTCAACGTCTGGACGAGCTCTTCCGACGACTACATCGCTGTATCTTCTTCTTTCTACAATCTCATTGCTAAATCTTCTTTCTTCCACGGGTTTACTTTCTCTTACGGGTTCCACTGGGGTCGGTTGTTGCACGGGAGTTGGATGGCTCCAAGAATTCGTACTACTCGGTACCGGCTGAGGTGGGGGAATAGAGAGTGTTCTTGCTGAGATTGTGGTGGATGGGGGATTGGAAAGTAGCTGTGTCCGGACTGAATTTGTGGCGTCATGGGAATTTGGAAAGAATATTGGGAAGACATTTGATCTGTAGGAGGAGAAATTTCTTCCACTTCATCTACTTCTTCTATTTCTTCGTCTCCTTCTTCTTCTTCCTCCTCTTCTCCTCTTCCTTCTTCTTCTTCCTCCTCTTCTCCTCTTCCTTCTTCTTCTTCTTCTCTCTCAGAAGGGACTCCTGGATCACTTCTCTGTTGTCTTTCCTCAATTCTTTCCCTTTTTTGTTCCTTGGAGCTACATTTCTTTCACCGCATGGGGATTCCAAACTTCATCGTTCATAAAGTCAAAATGTGACTCGGTGAACTTTTCCGCCGGGATCACCTTGGCGTTGTCTACATGGACAGGGAAGGTTCGGCCTGAATCTAAACAACACACCATCAGCTTGTTGTTGGTCCTCTTAAACATTGGACAATATATGGCCCGTCAAACTTGGGACATAGCTTCGAACTTTGATGGGGCTCTTTGACTGCTCTAATGAAAACATAATCTCCTATTTTAAACTCTCTTTGCTTGGCCCTTTTATGCTGTTGCTCCAAAGTTTTTGTGGTTTCCGCTTCTAACTTCTCTCTTGCCAAATCTCTTATATAATCGATCCTCTCTACTATCGTATCTACTTCGTCCGAAATGAATCTCATTTTCTCTGACTTATTCACAAAGGGTGATACATAATCAGGCATCTCGTAAGGGAGCCTCTTTATGTAACCATGTAACAGGAAGTGGGGTGAAGACCCTATAGATCGATTATACGCGGAATTGATAGCGATTTGGGCAAAACTCAGGTATTTATCCCAATCTCGGTGGCTTGCATTCACGTAATGCCGCAATAAGAAAGATTCAATATCAGCATTTATTCTTTCTACAACACCATTTTGGGATGCTTTGTAAGGCAAAATTTCTATCTTCTTTATCCTCCACGCCTTACATAGGTCCTTAAACACCTGGCTCGTAAATTCTAAGGCATTATCAGAGACAAGCAGTTGAGGGGCACTATGCCTACATATCCTCTCTTGTAGTGCTCTGGCACATTCTTCGCTCGTTCTCGTCTTACAAGGCACTAATTCGACATATCGCGTCAAAACGTCGCGAAATACTAAGATGTATTTGGCTCCTGATCCTGTACAAGAAGGCAATTTTCCAATACTGTCAACATGAACGCGTGAGAAAGGTGTGTACGGCAATGGCCATCTATTAATCTCTGCGACAGGGGGTCTAGGACCCTTAGTTCTGGCGCACGACACACATTGACTACAGTATTCCTTAACTAACTTTTGAACACCAGGGAAATGGTATTTCTCCTCTACTCTCTTTTCAGTTCTTTGCTGACCACCGTGTCCACCAGCTAGTGAAGCGTGGCACTGGTCTATCACACTGTAAATCATACTATCTGGAACATGTACAAGATAAGGTTTTGCTTCCACAGCGTAGTGTAAGATGCCTTTTATTAAGATGTGTGGGGGTGTATTGGGATTCTCTTCGGCCCATTTTACCAATTTTCCTACACGGGGACATTTCTGTTGTTCTTTGATGAAATTTTCCCGACTCAACGCGAAATCGATTCGCGGGAACTTTTCTGTTGTTTCTGCTCTCTCTGCTTTCTCTGTTCTCTCTGTTTTCGCTTTTTCTTTGACCAGGAACACATTAGATGGGATGCCTACTCAGATAGTCTGGGGCGACGTTATTCTTTCCTTTTTTATACACTATGGTGGGTGAGAAACTGTTTACTAAGAGATTCCATCGAGCTAAACGGCCGGTCTGCTGTTTATTTCGGAAAATAAAGCAGAGAGGTTGGTTGTCGGTGATGATAGTGACCTTATAGCCGAAGATGGTGTTCTTAAACTTCTGCAAGCAGAACACCACGGCTAAACATTCCTTTTCGATCGTATCATAGTTTAACTCACTGCCCCTGAGTGTCCGGGACACGAAAGATAAGGGCTTCTCCTTCCCTTCATCTGTCAGTTGGTACAACACTCCTCCTATTCCGTAATTACTGGCGTCTGTATTCACGAAGAATTCCTTGCTGTAATCAGGGAAAGTTAGTTGTGGCTGCACCACCAGTTTCTCTTTCAAGGTGTCGAAAGCATGTTGTTGTTTTTCCGTCCAAAGAAAAGGAACATTTTTCTTTATCAGATCGTACAAAGGTTGTGCTACTGCGGCAAAGTCCTTTATGAGGAAGCGAAATAAGAGAAGAACCAAGCAAATCCCCGGTGGGTTCCTTCACATTTGTGAGGGACGAAACTCTTCATTGTCTCTACCTTGGCCGACTAATTCCATGTCTTCCTATCTTGAACCCTAGGTATACAAAACGGCTGATTGTAGGAAACTACACTTAGATAATTTTATTCTCAGCTTATTTTCTCTGAAAGCAGCGAGTACTTTCCTCAAATTTTCAAAGTGTTCCTCCACGTTCCTGCCCAGGATCAAAACGTCGTCTAGATAGACTTGTGCGACTGGTCCTAAGAGGTGGTTCAAGGCCATTGTCATCGTGCGGGCATAAATGCTAGGAGCATTCTTATGTCCGAACATCAAGCGAGTGGGACACCAGAGGCCCTTCCTCGTCCTAAATGCCATCAACTTTTGCGTCCCCTCCTCTATTTCCAAGGCGTTGTATGCATCTAATAAATCTACGGATGTAAATACCGTGTTACCCCCTAGGGATGTAAAAATCTCGTCGATTGAAGGCAGAGGAAACACGTCCTGAACGCTATGGGAGTTGAGGTACCTGTAATCCAGGCACACCCTTGGTTTCGGACTGTTCTTTTTGGCCACCACGAGTAACGGTGACGAGTGGGGGCTGTACCCTGCTTTGATGTACCCCTTTTTCAGTGCAGAATCGGTGAAATCATCGATGTCTTGCAAGTACCGGTGCGGTAATCTGTACTGTTTTCGAAAGATTACTTTAGGGGCATCGGGTAACAGCTCAATCTTAAATTTCTGAAGCGGACAGACTGGGACAGCATCATCATCTAGTGCCAATACGTCATGGTAGTCCATGAGGAGCTCTAGCAATTCCTCCAGATACTCTGGGTTTTCGAGAAGACAATTCTCTGCATCCTCTTTTGACATCTTCTCTTCTATGATCTCTTTGTACACCCTCCTTAACTCTGTCTTCGTAAGACCTTTTGAGCAGGTGGCTACATTAGAAGAAACTGTTCTCTGGTGTCCTCTTACGTCTGTGCCTCTCTTGATCTGTTTGCTAATAATCGGATACCCTTCTCCTAGGGTCGCACCTTTGTGCAGGCAAATCAATTGGTCACTCAAATTGATATAACTGAGGATAACCGTGTTATCCCTCACTGGGCTAATTGTATTGGCTACATACAATGGTCCCATAGTGAAAGCTGGTGTCATTAAACACTTCCGCTCCAGCTCAAAATCATCTTGAGTTTCAGGTCGGAGTTTTAGGTATCCGCATGATTGACTAGGTAAAACAGTCTTCTCAATTACCTTCAAATTTATCTTAAATTCTTCATCCATCATCAAATAACCATCTCCTCCATGGTCATTGCTCTCCAAAATTTCCAAATCTTCGGATTGGCCCAAATTTTCTTTCAATGTTGAGGGGGTATGCTTGAGGGTGGATCTGGCTCCTCTGGAAGCAGCGCTGTGATAAGTGAGGAGTGGATTAGCTACGTCCACTCTGTCCCTTCTCATCTTGTCTGGCTCCCCTTGAGCTTCTCCTTTCAAGGCAGTTTCCCTGTCTCTTTTCCCTTGTATAGGCACTGGCAGCTTCTTCGAAGTTCGAACTGAAGAGGTTGTCTTCCCCCTCTGGGACACAGACAAATCGACCTTCCTATAGGAGCGAGGTTCTACCGCGGCGTTTACGTTTCTAACTGACTCCCTATGAGAAAGATGCTTATCCGCGTTGCGTACGTTTCTAACTGGCAAGGCGGCCTCCCTACGAAAAAGATGCTGATCCGCGTTGCGTGCGTTTTTAGTTGGCAAGGCGGTCCTCTTAGGAAAAAGATGCTTATCCGCAGCTCGTGCGGGTGGTGTAGCGAAAATTTGGTTCGAATCCTTTGTTCTAGGCCCTCGGGCCTGGGGCAACTGCTCCTCCTTTTCCTTGAGGTCTCTTATTCTTTTAAGATTCCCATCAGAAAATTCTCTAACCAAATAAATTCCGAGTGGATCGGCAAAGATCGGAATGTCTACCTCTCTATCTTCCTTGATAGACATCTGTGCAGAAAAGAAGTTCAAAGTTATGGAAAGGTAGACAAAAACATTGAAAGCACCCAAAAGAATATCCCAACCTATTTCCACGCTATCGTCACTCTGGAATGTAGTGTGAGGTAATGCTTTTTATGTAGGCGAAGGTATAGCTGTATTTCTCCCTTCAATACCGTTGGCTTACTGTTCACCCCCTGTACTACTAAATCGGTCTTCCGGAGGGCTACTTTAAAGTTTCCCTCCTTTTCCAATTGTTTGAGCCGCCGGGCGGTGACGATACTGACACTTGATCCTGTGTCAACCAAAACTTTGGTCTTCGCCTCCCTACTACTCAAAGATGGAGCAAGGTAGACATTGGTGTAAAAGTGTCGTCCTAGCCTAAAAGGTTGCTGCACGACTTCTTTTCTTTTTCTCTTAACTTCCCATCTTTTCTCTCTTCTCTCTATCTTTAAACTTTTTTCTCACACGTCTCCTCTCTTCGCCCGATTCTAAAAATTTTCATTCTCTATCCTATCCTGAGGATGAGAAAGTTCTCCTTCATACATCTCATACCCATACTCCACTTCTTCATTCACCTCAAAATCTCTCGGCTGGCTCTCAGCCATATATACTCTCGCGTTAGTCTTTACCTTCCCATCTGGAGGCTTGTACCCTTTCTTCTTCTTGGAGAAGGTCCTGGGCCCTCGCTGGCCTGGGTTGTAAGACTCTGGCTTTCTCGCTCTTACCCCTTTTTCCATATCAATCTTGCTATTGTATGGAGTGAACATCAGCGGGGTTTCTGGGGTAGGTCTCCAGGGCGGTGCTCCTCTACAATTTTGTTGCGATCCCCTTCGATGGTTTGCCTGACATTTTTGGCAATAGGGCAATCCCCAACGACATGCTTGGGACGAGTGTCCTACTGATTCACAAAAGAAGCACACATAGTGTTCTCTTAGCTCTTGGGCGGACATCCTTAAGGTGCCCTTATATCTCAGTGTACCATACCCCGTCTTCACTTCTTCTCTTTTCTTTTGAAAAGTATTATTCGGCTTTACCTCATCTTTCCTCCTTTGAGGAGTGTAATTGGGTCTCACCTCCTCCCTTCCTTTCTTCTCCTCATACCTTGGCTTCATTGGTTCCCTGTATGAATTATTAACTCCCACCCTCTGTCTCCCTCCCGATTCTTCTTTGGCCAGAAACACCCTAGTGGTGCGGCCCTCATTTGGCCTTCTATACTCATCTTTTAATAATGCTCCATTGGAAATTTGAGATAACTTTTCTATCAATTCATTAAGCTCATCTCTGTATCAAATACCCTAAGGATCTTCTCTCGTAATCTCTCTCCGTCTTTCCTTTCATTCACGTTCTTCTGAATGATCTTCCCAGTAACCAAGATGTTTATCTGCCTTGAGTTGAACATCGCCTTATCATCTAGATCGTGAAGGCGGCTCTGGTATTTATATAGCCGTTCTTTCAACTCTAACACAAAATCAGTAAAGATTGAGTCTCTCTCTCTTCTATATTCTAAGAAGTCCAACCAGAGCTCGAAAATCGTTTTTTTTCCTCCGGCTGTAGATAAGTCTTTAACTGAGTGAGAAAATCTGCCAATTTAGTGAATTTGGAAAAACTATTTTCTCTCAGAATGTATTTCCTAGCTTCGCTGTTTTGGTCTGAGGATATAGCAGACTTGGCAAAAGTGATCTTTTGACTTTCAGTTAGTGGGCCTAAAGCATCTAGCTTTTCATTCAAAGAGGTGACGAAGTCTGGGTACAAGATTCCTTTCCATGTTCTGGTTTTCAGATGTTTGCCAAATAATTTCAAATTCTCTGGAATCGTGGGAAAAGCGGTGTTAAACAAATTAGTCGGATAATAAGGGACTAATGGTTGTGGAGGCATATAAGGGTAACCTTGCCATGTCCCAGGGTAAGGATATGGTTGGTTAGGCATGGGATATGGTTGGTTAGGCATGGTGTAATTTCCAGGTGGCATGCCTGTATAATAGGGAGGTGGGGGCATCGTCCCCGTTGGTAAAAACCCATAATTTGAAGTGTTCTGTCCTGCTGGGGCACTTTCGTTGGTGTTTCCTCCCATAACTCCTCCTGTGAGGACGTTGGTTTGTTGTTGAGCGTTGTTAGGCCCAGCAGGGGTTTGGGCCGATCCTATGGCTTGGTTCTGGATCGGTGGGGGCCCGTCGGGTCCCCATGGGGAGGTGTTCGGTATTTCTGCACCTTCCCACTTGCTTTCATTGAGGTTGTGTGGTTCGAACCCACCCCAATTCCTACGCACTTTCTTTTTAGTAGTAGTGTCAACAGTAGCAGGCTTGAGCTGTAGATTCAATGTGTTGTCCAGTGCAACCGCTTTTTGCATGTATGGTGGAGTTTCGACCTGTGGGGGAGGGGGTCCCTCCCTTACTATCTGGGATGCTTGGCTAAGAAGAGCGGTGTAGGGGTTCTGACTGGCCCTTGGGTTCAAAGGAGTTAGGATGGGGGAAGTCCCTGGGGGAGCGTGTCCTCCTTCTTGGGTTATGGGCGTTTCATCTCCGCCCCCCCTCCATTTGCCTGATCTGAAATATGACCTTCGTCATTACCGTCTCCATTCACTCCGAGATTCTCTTCATCTCTCTCTTCGTCAGCAGCACCGTTATCTCCGATCTCCGAAATTGGTTTCTCCGCCATTTTGTTTTTTCGTAATCACAAAATAATGCACAATATGTCGGTATGACACTTAACTATCTCTACTGTATGCGTGCTAAAGCAGTGTCAACTAGTGTTGGAATTATAAATGTTGTCTGCGGACCCTCTCGATACTACTATATATATATATATATATATATTTATATCGATTTTTATTAAATTGCGAAAAATAGTTGTAGGTGGTCCCCAATATTTAACCTATAATGTCAAAATGGTGGAAAACTCAACAGAAAAAATGTTGTCCGCAGATCTCATATGCTACTACTTCTACTACTCAAACTATCTTTTTACTACTATGCGATGTTTAGGGCACCTAATTAAGGTGTGCTAAACAGAAAATCTTCATAAATTTTTTTCGTTTTTCCCAACTTAATCTCTATCCCCTATATATATATATATATATATATATATATATATATATATAGCATATATATATATATATATATATATATATATATATATATATATATATATATATATATATATATATATATATATATATATATATATATATATATATACATATAGTCTTTAAAATTATCTTAATTTTAATTGTATTTTGGGAATATGGTTTTCCTTGTGCTTTCTGGTCCAGCAAAGGTGGGGATTAATAATCGTGGGGTACCCTATAGGGTAGATACGGGTATATATATATATATATGTTGTTATATATATATATATAGTATATATATATATATATATATATATATATATATATATATATATATATATAAGGTTATATGTATATATATAAAATTATTTATCACTTAGACCAAGCCCCCGCAGATGGTTTCCTAATAAAAATGTCATTAATTTCATATCAGTAAATGCACACATGCAAGGTGGATATATATATAGTATATATATATAGAGTATATATATATATATATATATATATATATATATATATATATATATATATATATATATATAGTATATATATATATATATATATATATATATATATATATATAGACGAGTTTGAAGTAGCTTCAAAAGAGAGAAAGGAAGAAAATGCAGTTTCAAGAATTTTTTATGTTTCCAATGAGGCTCTAGAGTGGAGTTTTGGCGAAGTTTTGAACGAAATGTTTACATTAGCCGCATTCCAATGCTCCGGTTAGTCTGTCGGTGCAGTTCGATTTCTCTCGGCTACTCCGACTCCAATTTTACGTAAACACTCTCGCTCAGAAAATTCCCGACGAAAACCGACAATTTTGTGAGTCAGTGGCTTTGAAATTCCCTCCTGATTTTTCTCTTTTCGACTTTTGCACTTTTCAACGCTGTTGCCAAGTTTAAAGAAAAAGAAAAAGAATGAAGGAGGAAGTGAAGGAATATAGAGATAATTAGTTATTATCACCCCCCGTTCCCCCAATTTCAAATTTTTCTTAACGCTAAATATCCTTATTTTACAAGCATTATGGCATTTGTTTACAAAATCTTTGAAATTTGAAATAATGGACATAGATTAATTATCATTAATTATTAATTATTATTTTAATTGGTGTGGAAATATTTTTCCAAACCAATCTTAATTATTTATATAGTGTGGTTGAATAGCGATGCAAGGCCTTGATCATCTCTTTCAACCTTCACCATGCAAATAATAATAATAATAATAATAATAATAATAATAATAATAATAATAATAAAATCAAATTTTTTATTATTAGCTTAAATTAACGGTTGATCAACCTGAATTATTATTTTAATAGTCCCTGACTATCTAACTAGCTAGTTTAAGAA
>JABUQX010092233.1:40000-47500 GCA_015478945.1 Trachelipus rathkii | reverse complement strand
GAACGACCGGAAGAAGAATAAAAAAGAATATGAAAGAGAGGTTTCGAAATCAAATTATTGTGCTAAACCTTTTTTTAGAGGTTTAACCCTTTGCGACCTTTAACTTTTTCCTTGTCTAAAATCTAGAATGTGTTAATGACGTCTTCACATCAAAGGACAACCTTTTTTTTAGTAATATTTCCTTAATTATCCTTTGTTTTATATATATATATATATATATATATATATATATTATATATACCTCTCTATATATATATATATATATATATATATATATATATATATATATATATATATATATATATATATATATATATATATATATATATATATATATATATATATATATATATATATATAAAAATAATAAAGTTATATATTATTTATGAAAACTAATTTTTCTTACATGTTTAAGTCCATGCAAATTACTCTTTCTCTTTTTATTATTTAAGATTAAAATAAAAAGTCAAAATCGTTCCTTCTACTACACGGTGTTCTTAGCTTAAGCCAGAGAAGGTACGGGTTGTCTAAACATAACCTTTGACTGAGAAGGCAGGGCACTGACCTTGCCTTCAAAAAATATAAAAATTAAATATAATATAATAGATCTTGTGATTATCATATTAAGAGTGAGCTTAATAATATAAGTTGGGAAGAATTTGACTTATTTGGTCATATCTTCCTGTATACACTCGCATATAAATGATCAGAAAATACTAAACATTATATAATAAAAGCCCATTTCGTGATCTTTTGTAAAGTTTTTTATAAAAGAAATAATTGATCCGAACAGTATAAATAAATAAAATACAAATAAAATAACATAGGTAAGAAGATTTTAGAGTGAGATATAAATACTATTTACTTTGCAAATGTTCCAAAAATTATATAATTAATGGAATCAAATAATAAATATTATTTGTGTATTGTTAAATAAACATTGCCATTG
This sequence comes from Trachelipus rathkii, assembly GCA_015478945.1. Lineage (NCBI taxonomy): Eukaryota > Metazoa > Arthropoda > Malacostraca > Isopoda > Trachelipodidae > Trachelipus > Trachelipus rathkii. Next base: position 46,551 of record JABUQX010092233.1, on the reverse strand, counting down.
ATTTTATTAAAAAGAAATTATATTATATCTGTGATCAAAATAAAAAAAGGGGAATGTTAGTAAAGAATTGAAAAGAAATCACCTTTTATAATTCTATTTATTTAATAATATGTACCGGGGTGATTAAATTGATTGTGTCATTAACAATTAAGGAGATCATCTCGGTGTACACACACACACATATATATATATATATATATATATGTAATAAAAAATAACGAGAATTAAAATATATATATATATATATATATATATATATATATATATATATATATATATATATATATATATATATATATATATATATATATATATATATATATATATATATATAATAAGAATATAACAATAATAATATATATATAAATATAAATAAATATAAGAATGAATATAATATATAATAATAATATATAATAATATATATGTATATATATATATATAATAATAATATATATATATATATATATATATATATAATAATAATATATATATATATATATATTATATATACTATATATATATATATATATATATATATATATATATATATATATATATATATATATATATATATATATATAATATAAGAATAATAATAATAATATATATATATATATATATATATATATATATATATATATAAAACAAATATATATATAATTATATATATATATATATATATATATATATATATATATATATATATATATATATATATATATATACTCTGGAAAATATAGAAGCAAGTATGTTTATATGAGAATAATGTTTGAATTGCTTGTAATCCCGATATAAAAGGACAATAAAGTCGAATCGCAGCATCACATCAGGGAGACTTGGAAGCATTATTCAGTATAAATACAAGGGTTGTGTGTGCTTAAATTACAGACTTAGTCGAAATAGGATATCGTCTTCTTCGTTTTCTTCTTCTTCGGAGTCTTCTTCGGCGTCTTCGACGGGTTTGTCGTATTGGAAAACTCCAAAGACAAAAAATAATAAAAATCTCTCTTTTATCTGTAAATAATGGCAGTGATTTATGGAATTATTCGAAAAAATGATGTATTTCCCACTTCTACTCTTTTTATGCTTATATATATATATATATATATATATATATATATATATATATATATATATATATATATATATATATATATATATATATATATATATATATATATATATATATATATATATATATATATATATATATATATACTAGGTAAGTCTTATTTAATGGAGAATGTTTACCTAGAGAATCACACCAGTGCTATTTTGCGAATGAAAAACATATGCATAGATATGAAACAAAAGCAAGAAAAAAGCCTATGACCGGAAAAAGTTGTTATATGCTGACACCGAGTGAATTAATAAAATTTGAAATGAACATTTGTTCCTCCATAACATACAAAATATAACAAAAATATATTTAAAATATATACTGAATTCAAATTTTTTTTTTTTTTTCAATCATTTTTATATAAATTTTACCCATTTTTAAACTGTTTTTAGTGGCTTTGCGAATGTTCAAAAGCAAAATGAAAACATTGAATTTGAATGGCAAGTTGCTAGATCTTTTTTTTTATTTAGTTATTATACATTTATTTTATTTTATTTTTATTTATTATAATAATTCATTGGAATTTTATAAATTTGCGAAAGATTTTTAAATAAATCTGTTTTTTTTTATTCTTTATGAATTGTGTCGTCACTTCTGCTCACTGAACCAAAAATTACATTTATCTTTAATTTTTTCCGCTTCTATATTAAATATTAAGGGTTTAGCCGGAGTATTATTTATTATTAATATTAAAATTATTATATTAAAGCAAATTTAAAAAAGAAAGGCACAAATCAATCATTGATTAAATTTTTCATTCTTGAACATTTCTTTTTAGTTTGTTAATTTTATGAAAATGTGGTGACAAATACAATTTTTTTTCCTTTTTCATTTTCTTCTTTTTCTTTTTCTTTTAATAATATTAAATACAAGGTTATGACTGAATATTAGTAAATTGTTAATAATTTTAATATCTCTTCAAATGGGATGGCTTAGAAGTCTACATTAGACCCATCAAAATTTAACTCATCAATTGACGGTGTAAAAAAATACAAGGCTTTTGAAACTGTAAATTTAAGTCAAAGAAAATTGAAAAACAGAAAAAATAAGAATGTTTCAGACTTAACGAATAAAGTATATGTTTTAATAGGTTCTCCTCAAACGTGCAAGTATGAGATTAGAGAGCTCGGATGAACAGCATTTATTGTATTAGCAAAAACAGATGAAAGAGCTCGGCTTCCGGGAAGAAATTGGAAAGGGTCAGTGAGTGGGGATGGGGGGTGACAATTGGTAAGATGAAAAGTATTGAACTCCATCCTTTGAAGAATAGTTGTGTGAATATAACCACTCCAGATATGAGATGCATATTCCATACAAAAACAAACAGCACCACAATAAAATGCAAATAACGATTGGTGGAATGAAGAAATTCTGAAGGGATTATAGAACCTCATCTCCTTAGAAGCCTCTTTAAAAAAATCAATGTGATACTGTTAAAAAAGAATACTGGAAATAGAAAAAGGAAATACGAAGGACAATAAGAACTTTGGAAGGTTTGAAATGTGTATTTTCAAAAGAACATAAAGGAAGATTATGTCAAGTAGATATATGATGAACTAAGTTTTGATTCCTTGAAAACTACCATATTTTCATTACCTCATTTAAAAGTACCAGATAAATAAGAGGTCAATCGCCATAAGATCATTCCAAAGTATTCTCTGCTGGAAGTGAAGGAAGTAATGAAAGATGGTGGAATCATCAATATTATAAAAGATAGTGTGTGGTGGTGGTGTAAAATAGGTTACATGCTGGTCATGATATCAAAGAATTGAAAAAAAGACTATTACATATTATGTTATGTATTATTATCATTGTAGGTGAGATTGTTAAACAGTATTTAGTTATTACATATATTATTACATATTATTATATATATATATATATAGGTAGGTATAGGAAAGCAAATTACATATACAAAATATTATTATTAAGAGTTATTATACATACATATTATTATTATTATTATGGTGAGCAACTGAAGAGTTATTATATATAGATATATTATACATACATATTATTATAACCGGAGTGATAGTTATTATTATTATTAGCTATTATTACATATTATTATACAGCAACATAAATAATATATTACATATATTGTGGTAGATATTGTCGTACAGTTATTATATATTATTATTATTACATTATACTATGAAGATATTAGTTATTGCTGGTTGTTATACAGAAGTTGATATTATCAAATAGGCATAATAAAGAGGTTTTGTAAATAATAATTCAATAATCTCTACATAGCATAGCAGAAGAGGTTTCATATAACTAGAAATACTCAAAATAAAAATGTATTGTGTATATTATACATATTATATACATATATATATATATATATATGAAAATATAGAAGCAAGCATGTTTGTATGAGAATAGTGTTTGAATTGCTTGTAATCCCGATATAAAAGGACAATAAAGTCGAATCGCAGCATCACATCCCAGGGAGACTTGGAAGCATTTATTCAGACCATAAATACAGATTTATTGTGTGTAAATTACAAGACCCAAAATTCGAATAGAATATCGTCTTCTTCGGACTTCTTCTTCGGAGTCTTCTTCGGCGTCTTTTGTATTGGAAAACTCCAAAGACAAAAATCAAAAAAATCTTTATCCGTAACACGGAAGTGATTTTATTGGTTTGGATTTGCTATGTTATTGCTATATTATTATATATGCATATGGGTTGTGGTTGTTGGTTATTATATTATTGGTTGGCGCTAAGTTTGTTGTTGCTGTTGCATATGGTTATGCTGCTGCTATTGTTATTACTATATATTATTGGTTGGCTATTGCTATTGGCTGGCTGTGGTTGTTGTTATTAGTTGAAATAGCATATACATATATTATATAAACATATATACGTGGTTGTTGGAGAGTTATGCTATTTCATACATATACAAGATAGAGTTATTGGTTGGTTGGTTGATATTTATTAGGTTATTGGTTGATATATTACGTTATGGTAGTAGATAATATGTATATTATATGTTATGCCATATTACTATGATATACATATTATTATTGCTATTATTGTTGTTGTTATGCAGGAATATATATATTGTTATATTGGCTACATACATATATAGTTGAAGGCGTTATACGTTATTATTGGTCGTTGGTTATGTTGCTGCTACACGAATGGCGGTATATGAGCGTTGGTATACATGTTGGCTGGCTGGTATGCTGCTGTTATTATACAAGCAGAAGAGCGAGAGTGTTATGTTGCTGTTATTATGCCATTGTGCATATTACGCGGTATTATTATTATATATCTCTCCGCATACATACAGTCTTGTCCTAATTTGAATACAGTACCAGAGTACTATGCCATTATTGCTGTTGCAGGTGTATAAGGCTGGCTGGCTGTACATGGCTAAACATATTATAAGAAGAGCAGCAGCAGCAGCAGCAGAGCAGCAGCAGCAGGAACAACGTATATATATGCTATATATATACATATATATACTAGCAGCAGTTGCAGGTATATATATATATTATATATATATATATATACTAAGTAAGTCTTAGATAAAGGAGAATGCCTACCTAGAAAATCACACCAGTGCTTTGTTGCGAATGAAAAAACATATGCATAATTATGAAACAAAAACAGGAAAAAAAATCTATGTCCGGAAAAAGTTAAAATATGCTGACACCGAGTGAAGTAATAAAATTTGAAATGAACATTTGTTCCTCCATAACATACAAAATATAAAATAAAATATATTTAAAATATATTTATTGAATTCAATTTATTTTTCTTTAAATCATATTTTCTTTTTATAAATTTTTGATTATTTTTAAAATATATTTTTAGTGGCTTTGCAAATGTTCAAAAGCAAAATGAAAATATGAAGTTGAATGGCAAGTTGCTAAATAAATTTTTATTTATTTATTATAAATTTGCTTTATTTATTTATTCATTTTTTTTTATTTCTTACAAACATTCATTGAAATTTTATAAATTTATAAAAGATTTTTAAATAAATCTGGTTTTATTGATTTTTTATGAACTGTCGGCAGTTCTGCTCACTGAACCAAAAATTGCAATTTTCATTATTAAATTTTCCCGCTACTATATTAAATATTAAGGTTTTTGCCGGAGTATTATTTATTATTAAAATTAAAGTTATTATATTAAAGTAAATTTAAAAAGAAAGGCAGAAATCAATTGTTGATCAAATTTTTCATAAATACATGAACATTTCTTTTTAGTTTGTTAATTTTATGAAAATTACTAATCATGTAGTGACAAATACAGCTTTTTTTTTCTTTTTCATTTTCTTCTTTTTCTTTTTCTTTTGGTAAAGCTAAATACAAGGTTATGACTAAATATTAGTAAATTGTTAATAATTTTAATATCTCTTTAATTGGGATAGCTTAGAAGTCTACATGAGACCCATCAAAATTTAACTCATCAATTGCCGGGGTAAAAAAATACACGGCTTTTGAATCTGTAAATTTAAGTCATAGAAAGTTAGAAAACAGAATAAATAAGAATGTTTCAGACTTAAGGAATAAAGTATATGTTTTAATAGGTTCTCCTCAAACGTGCAAGTATGAGATTCGAGAGCTCGGATGAACAGTATATATTGTATTCAAAAGAGATAAAAGAGCTCGGCTTCCGGGAAGAAATTGGAAAATGTAAGTGAGTGGGGGGGGAGGGGGAGTGACAATTGGTAAGATGAAAGCCGCTGAACTCCACCCTTTGAAGAATAGTTGTGTGAATATAACCACCCCAAATATGAGACGCATATTCCATACAAAAAAATAAACAGCACCACAATAAAATGCAAATAACGATCGGTGGAATGAAGAAATTCTGAAGAGATTATAGAACCTCATCTCCTTAGAAGCCTCTTTAAAAAATTCAATGTGATACTGAAAAAATAGGTTACTGGAAATAGAAAAAGGAAATACGAAGGATAATAAGAACTGGGGAAGGTTTGAAATGTGCATTTTAAAAAGAACATGAGGAAGATTATATCAAGTAGATATATGATGTACTAAGTTTTGATTCCTTGAAAAGTACCATATTTTCATTGCCTCATTTAAAAGTACCAGAAAGATCACAGGTCAATCACCATAAGGTCATTCCTAAGCATTCTCTACTGGAAGTGAAGGAAGTAATGAAAGATGGTGGAATCGTCAATATAATAAAAGATAGATGATGAAGTGACAGATAAAAGATCATTAATGAAAAAGTTGGAGATAGGGTCGAAGCCGGTATCGGTAACGGAGCAGGTGTAGGTGCCGTTACCGATACCGGGGTCAGAACCTGTATGGCAAAATCTTGAATAATAATACTATCGAAATTTTTAAAGGATGAACGGTTGCCTATTATAACTGCTGTTTTTTGCTTTTTAAACGACCGGAAAAAAAATTAAAAAATAATACAGAAAGAGAGAAGTTTCGAAAT
>JABUQX010092233.1:10000-27500 GCA_015478945.1 Trachelipus rathkii | reverse complement strand
ATCTCTACGATCATCATATCTTGCTCTTCATCCGTCTTTTCTCTCTCGATATCGAACTTCTTCCTTTTCGATCATACATCATGTTTCATCTCACTCTCATCTCATCATCTCTCTGCTCTCATCTCTCGTCTATCTCTCATCTCCTCTCTCTCTCTCTCTATATATATATAATATTATATATATATATATAGTAATATATATAATATAATTATATATATATATATATAAATATATATATATATTATATATAATATATATATATATATATATATAGTATATATATATAATATATAGTTATATTTATATATATATTAATTAATATATTTAAAAATATATATAATGTGTGTATGTATAGTATAATATATATATATATTATAATATATATATATATATATATATAATATAATATATTATATATATATATATAATAAATAATATATATATATATATATATAGTATATCATAATATATAGTATATATATAAATGATTTATATGATATATATAAATATATATATATATATATATATATATATATATAATATATTATAAATATATATAATATTATGATATATTATATATAATATAATATATATATATATATATATATAATATAATATTATTAATTATATATATATATAGCACGCTAACAAATAATGTTAATGATTAAATAAGTTTAACGAATCAACATGAAAATGCAGAATAAATGAAAATAAAAAAAAGACAGAGATTAAACTTTTTATATAGCTTTTGTTGAGGCTTTCACACCACATCAACAAAAATTTGATAGGGAAAAAATAAAATTGGTTTCTAAAATTATGCTAGGGTAAAAATGAGGGATTCTGTGAGTTTAAGAATTTGTGACTTCAGATAGCAAACTTGCAGCCTATATTATATGTATATAATATATTATATATATTTATATATATATATATCATATATATATCATATATATATATATATATAATATTATATTATATATATAATTATATATATATATATATATATATTATATCTACCTCAATCTAAGGTAAGGAGAATGTCTTACATAGAGAACACACTAGTGCTTTGTTGCGAATGAAAAACATGATGCATAGATTTATGAAAACATTATGGAATGGTTTAGAAAACAAAAACTCCTGCATGAGATCCTAAATAATTTGGTGCCAAATATGGAGAAGAACGTAGGTCGGGCGCGTGGCTAGAGCGAGTCTTGCCGGATCCTCGAGTCGTCTTCGCCTTTATGTGCAGGGAAGTTCCAACAGAAGATTAGGAATACATCCATGGAAAAGTTACCTTACAAAGGCCTTGGCAAAGGGCTGCGATATTGAAAAGCAGGAACCCTTTAAGATTCTATTTTTTTTATCGTGATAGATTCATTTTATCAAATGTGACGCTAAAGTGGATTCAAGCTACAAAAAATAGATCTCTACTAACTACAAAGGAAATTTCTTATGAGGATTTTTGATGCACATGTGATTTACCAGACACACATAGTTTACAGACAATGGTAGACAGTTTGTATTCAAAAGATTTGAGATGTTTCTTGAATACCAATGGTATTTGACATCTTAATCAGCCATGTTCCACCAATCAAAAAAACGGAGAGCTGAGAGGGTTATCGCAAGCTTTCATAAAGAAACTGTGAAATGTCTGCATTGCTATTACAAAAGCATTGATACCTAAATTATAGATATTCTATTATCTGGTATAGAATAACACTTCGCGAATCGCTCTATTCGGCTATGGCTACTTTGGGAATGGAGTTCCGTCCTTCACATTTTAGTTAATAAACAACATTTATAAATAAGTTGATCTAATGCCTACAAGATTTCCAGAACAGAAGAAACTTCATCCAATGGAAAAATTTACTGAAAATAAATTGCTTCAATTCAGATGTTTTCTTTTGATCTTCGACACCTGTATAGGCAAGAGTTTACAACTCCAGCAAGAAATGGAACCAGCCAATCTAGATAAAAGACTTGGCAATAAAAACTATGACGTCACAACAGAGAAGCATGGACTGAATAAACGGCATGTGGCCAACTCCAGCCGAGACATGAAGATTTCTGCCTTCCATAGAGAGTATAAGAACAGAACAGTGTAACGTAATCCTTCGCCACCAAGAGAATATCGTTGTGTCCTCAAAAGATACGTTCTTCTTAATGTCGGGAGATGCTATGTATAGTATAGGTTTTCTATATATGTAATATTAAATAAAATTCATTTTTTTTTTCCTTTTTGTTGGTTAGTAATTACTAAAAACTATTTTAGCTTTGTAGAGTGATTCGCAGATATAGAAACACACTTTTGTGTCAGACTTCGTTTCGCGTAATTTTAGTCTTCGCATTCATGACGTTTTGACGAGGCATGGAATATATCTAACTTATTAGAAACAGAAAATTATTATCAAAAGTTATTGGAGAGAATTTCCTCTTGCTCGGTACGCAACAGGACGCGGGCAACGTTTCTTCTTCTGTATACGAATAAAGGTGCGATCGCCTACGAGCTACACGAGTACACGAGCACACATAACCACACACACCACACACACACACACACACACACACAACACACATATATATTATATATATATTATAGTATATATATATATATAATACTTATATGATATATTATATATATATTTATATATATATATATATATAATATATATATATATATAATGATAATATATATATATATTATTATATATATTATATATATATATATATATAATATATATTATATATACTATATAAATATATATATATATATATATATATATATATATTATAATTATATATATATATATATATTATATATAATTATAAATATATATTATAATAGATTATATATATATATTATATATATGATATTATATATATTATAATATATATATATACTATATATATATATACTATATATATATTTATATATATATATATATATAATATCTTTAATCTATAGAATTCTTTGTTTAATTGTTTCTTGATAATGTCACGTTTTCCAATTTTACTATTTACTTCTAATGAGGACAATAACCATTTTTCCTAATATATATGATAATTATATATATATATAGTATATTATATATATAATAAATATATATAACTAATATATATAAGTATATATAGTATATATATATATATATATAATATATATATATATGCGGGAGTGCGATGGGTTATTATGCAGAAGACAAAATATGGTAACTTGTAGTGTTACGTGGTTGTTTCTGAGTATTTTCGTGCACCTCCATTGCAGTTTGGTTCAAAATTATTATTACGCTCGGCCTTCCTTTCAATAATTTTGAAACGTTCTTTCGAAAGTACCTGGAAGTTGAGTAGCATTAAGCTCTTTTGGTACTTCTTATTCAGATCTCTTCCCATGCTACGTGTTGCTGGCACCATTATACATAGACATGCATAAACTCGCACCGCACACACTTTCTTTTATCAATTTCAAAATGGCCATTAAATCTTGAGATAGTTAGTTAAGGTTAAGTTAAAGATAATAATAAGCGCAGGCATCATAGTTTCTGATTCAAATACACTGGTTCTTGCATTATAATTGGCATTTTAATAATGGCTTTGGTCATATCGTGTACCGCAATATAATCTTGCCAACTTTGCGTCGATGCGACGATCGTTCTCTCTTTCCTTAAGTTTGCAATATTTATGGAATCTTTATTCTAATGTTAATTTCGTGAACAACACTGTAATTTCTCTTACATCTATGACTCTTTTTCTTATTGGAATCATTGTGTTTGAAGGATCCGACAGCAAACGTTATCCTGTTCTCTCTCGTGCGTCTGATCCTTCAATGTTCAATACCTAGAAGGAGGCTATGCGTAATTTTTCGCAGAGATGTTGTTTTTTAAACAGGGTTGGTTGGAGTCGGAAGGCGAGTTCGGTAGTTTTGAGAGAAGTGGAAGTCGGAGTCGGAGTCGGCGATTTTGAAAAGGGTGAGGTCCGGAGTCGAGTCGGTAATTTTTGAAGAGGTGGGGAGTCGTATAGTCGGAGTCCGAAGTCGTAATGTTTCAAAAGGGTGGAGTTGGAGTCGGAGTCGGAGTCAGAGTCGGTAATCTTCAAAGTGTGGAGTCGAAGTTTGAGTCGAGTCGGTAATTTTTTCAAGAGGTCGGACGTCCGGAGTCGGGAGTTGGTCGGTAATTTTGAAGGAGGTGGGAAGTCCGGAGTCGGAGTCCAGAGTCGCGAGTCGGAAAACTTTCTTGAACGCGACTCCACAACCCGGGTTTTATGTTGCTCATTTTATAATCACACGAATTTTCTACACCTATGGTTTTGACTTTCCAATCAACTCTGTGCACTAAGGCATCTTGATTTTTTACTTCTTAAACTCTATTTGAAACCTATCCCAAATTGGATTTTTAAAATCCATAATAGAAAAAATTCTCGTCGTCTTTTTCATTATTCTGAATAGTTCAGGGGGCCATTTTAATGTTGTATCCCATAATATGGAATTTCCTAAGGTTCCAAAGAAAAAAATTCTGTTAACTTTATTTTAATTCTCACAATTCCATAACGAAAATAAAAAAAAAAAAAAACAGATTGGTTTTTGTGCTACAGGGTATTAGAAATATTGTTCTCACGTCACAATTCTTCTATTATCAACTACACAACCTTTTTCTAAGTTCAAATCAATTCTCAAGTCTACGCAGGAGCTGATCATTTCGGCTTGTCGACGATTTGAGCATTGCGGCATCTGCTAATTGATCGGACTTGTCGATCGTACCTTTTTTTTTTCGCTTTGAATAAATTCATTACTTCTTTGAAGTGATACTTTCCGGTGTAAATTCATAACCAAGGCAGATTATCCTGAAAATGGCGTGTCATTTCATTTTATTTATTTCAACTATAACTATTTAACCTTTGAACTACTTCTGTTTTTTTCTATGTTCTTTTCAACAGTCAGAACTGCTGTTACTCGTTTTCACCCAGAGTCTTTTAAAATATATTCTGTGATTCCAAACTTTTTTTACTCTCGTAGAATAATTGCCAATAGTCTTTCTTGGTTTCTTTCCTGCTTCTTGTTGCTTCATACTTTTTCTGTCACTTTGAATTAAAAATATCAATTTATATTTTAATTCTTTCCCTTTACTCATCTTGTTTCTTCAGACGAATGCATTTTTTTGGCATTTTTCTGAAATGAAAGCGTATGAACTCTTACCTTTGCCTGTGCTTGGTCAATTTTGATCCAGGGCTATTCCTCACAATTTTTCTTGTTCAAAAGTAATCTTTACTAAAGATGGTGATCGCTTAATTTGTTTCTTCATTTCTTCTGTTCGACTCTTGGGCACCCATATTCTCTTTGATTTAGGAATTATTTCGTCCTCTGAGTGCTTCAACGAGTGCTTCCTCAAGGTCTTCATGTTTAATCCCTTCTTTTAATTTTCCATTTTTAGTGGTAATTGCTTCCTTTGTTACTTCATTCACCAAACGACCTATTATGCTGACGATTCAATTCTTTATTATACTTTTCATTTTGAAAGACATAGATGGGGATAACATTAGGGTTACCAACCTCTTCTCATTCACATTTTTTCTAATTAAGGTAGAGAACACGTGTTTTTTTTAAACTTCATTAAAAATTCAGTATACTCCCATTTAATCTAATCAAACATGATTTTTCTCTATTTTTAATATTTTCTTTTTTTAAAACACACTACCAGCGCACTTCTTTTAATTTATTAACACTTTTTATTATTTCATACACGTGATCTCATTTGCAAGACACACATTTTTTCTCACGAAAACTAACCTAACCTAACCTAATTCATTTTCGCTCAAATTTTCATTAAGCATTCATTGGGCCAAATGTCTGCTCGGTCAAGTGTACTAACACAATATATATATATATATATATATATAAATAATTATATATATATATATATATACTATAATATTATATATATATATATATATTATATATATTATATATATATATATATATATAATAATATATATATCATATATAATATATATATATATATGGGGTTGCAAAGGCAATTTCGCCGTCCCCGTCGTGCACCCCATGCAACGAGGACACTAGGATAGGTGCCTTCGGCTAATGGAGGCTTATGGCTAGGGTAAGGATAGGCCTAGCAAGCCCTTCCCGAAATAAACTGCTTGCAGAACTGCAAGCGCGACGCCTCGGAAGCCGACAGAAAACCTTTAGACGACACTTAGGCGAGATTTTATGCGAATATGCGAATCAGGGAAAACACTTTTAAGAATTTTTATAGGTGTGCACGATTAAAATGTGGGTACCTATGGCAGATAAAGAGGAGAGGATAATAGATATCATGAAGGAGAGGAAGATAGATATGTTGGGGGATGGCGAGATGAGGAGTGAGGGTGGGTGGAGGAGGGGGTAAAGAGATGGGGGAGAAGAATTTGTTCTTGATGTAAGTGAGGTGAGAGAGGAATCAAGAAAGCATGGTGTCGGAAATTATAGATTGGGACCAAGACTGTCCAACCATGTAGTACAGAGATTAAAAATTAAAATTGAGAGCGTTGATGATGTGCGTCGTATTGAAGATAGGCCGGATAAAATATAGAATATTCCAGATATATATGCACCACACAGGGGCACTCAGGAGGAGGAAAAAAACTAGGATTTATGGAAATTGATGAGGAAGAAGGTGGGGGTGGAGGAGGAGGGGGAGGAGGTGGCTTGTTGATGGGCAGATTTCAACCTAGAGTAGGAAAGAGAATGAGACGATGGACGAGTATTGGGACCATTTGGAAGAGGATACAAGAAACAGGAGGAGGAGCGTTGATTGATTTTGTTGTGAGAAACCGACCTAAAATAATGAACAGTTTTTATCAAGCACAGAGAGTCTCACATCTTTACGAGGTATAGATGGAATCAGGTTTTAATCGCAACAATTCAGATCAAAATCGGTGATAGACTACATGATAGTCTCCGATAAAGGGATAGAATGTAAAGGTGATCCCGGGAGTGTCCTTGGATGCGGATCATGAATTGTTGGCTGGCGGACCATGAAGGATAAGAGGGCAAGGGAGGAGTAAAATGAGCAAAGAGGGCAAGTGATCAGAGTGGAGAGCGGAAAGAACAAAGAAACGAGACGAAATTATGAACGGGAAATGCAGGAAACCAAAGGAATGGAGAAGAAAATGAAGACTTGCAGATATGTCATTATTAGGGAAGTGGCAAAGAAAACTCTTGGTAAAAGATGTAGATAGGAGGGTACTAGGGAAGAGACTACCCATGGTGACGAAAAAGTAAAAAAAGCAATAGGTAAAGACAGGAAAATGAGGAAGTGGGCTGAAGAAAACAGCGGCAGCAAGGGAGGAATATGTTACAGGCAAGGAATGACGGCAGAGAAAGAAATAAAGAGTGAGGGACAAAAAGATTGGAGACGGAGGAGAATGGCAGGGAAAAATAACGAGAGATTGTGGGGCGGAAGGGAAGAAAAGCTATTTAAGATGGCGAAGGCGTATAGAAAAACAAAAAAAAAACCGTTAAGAAAAAATAAAAAAGATAGAAACGGAGAGATGTTGTGAGACCCGGAAAAGAAAGAAATGATAAAAGATGGGAATCCGAATACTTGAAGATCGACTAAATGTTTATAGAGATACAGATAACAAGAGGAAGAAGCTGTAGATCAGACGAGGGAGGAGGAATAGGAGGAGGATAGGCGAAAAGATTAACGCGGGTGTTAGAAGAATATGAGGAGGCTATAAAAAGGATAAAGAAGGGTAAAGGCCCCAGGAGAGGATGGAGTGGCTGTGGAGTTGTTGGTGGAGGGAGAAGAGGAGCTGAGAGGGAGAATCATCAGTTTTATGAACAAGTGTTGGAGAGAGAGGGAAAGGTGCCGGAAAGGTGGGGCAAAACAATAATAATACCGATATATAAAAGTAAAGGAGATGCAGGAAGCTGTAATAATTATAGAGGCATTTCACTGAATGGACCTTCTGGCGAAAATATACGAAAGAATATTGGAGAGAGAGTTGAGAGAGAATGGTAAGCCGAGACTCGGGAGAAGAACAATACGGAGCTTATAGAAGGGGAAGAGGAAACGACGGACCTCTTTTACCACTAAAGAATGCGTCTCGGAGAAGATGCATGGAATATGGCAAGAGAGTTCTTTTGCTAGGCTTCATCGACCTGCAAAAGGCATTTAGATTCGGTTGCCAAGGAAAACAGCTCTGGAGGCTATGAGATGGAATTATGGGTGAAGGGGTAGATTAAAGAAGCGCAATAGAAAAGTATGTTATGAGAGAATGCAGTGTAATGTTTTAGGAACTGAGTGCGGAGAAACGATAGATGGTTGAAGTGAAAACAGGAGTGAAGCAGGGGTTGTTTTAATCTCCACTGCTTGATTATTTTATATTTAGACGTTGGTGATAAGGAATCTTTATAAGTACGGAAGAGACTGGCAGAATTGAGGGACATAATGGCAATTGCGACGATCTGGCATGTTGGACGGAAGAAGAGGAGACGATTCGAGAGTGGTGAGTTGTTTACGGAGAGTTGAGAGGAAGCAGATGAGATATGAACGTACCAGAAGACAGAGATATTAACAATAAACGGAGGAAATGAGGAAGGAATTTGAGATGGTTGGTGAGAGGGGAGGAGGTGAAGGCGGTAAATACCGGCAATTTCTCCGAGGATGTTTTAACAGAAGGGGAGAAGTGGAGGAGAGATTACGCGAAGAATGGAAAAATATGGATTAGTTATGAAAGCGGTATACCCCATGATGAAAAATAAAAACATCGGAATAGAGGTTTAAAAAAGTGATTTTAAACAGTATACTGACTCCTACGCTGCTGTACGGAGCCGAAACAACATGAACAACAACGAGAAGAGAGGAGAGCAGAATACAAGCGGCGGAGATGAGGTTATTAAGAACTATGATTGGAAAGAGTATGAGAGACAGAATAAGGAATGAAAGAGTTTAGAGAAGATATAGGCGTGAAGAAGATGATACTGGAAGATGGATGTGGCTGAGATTGAGATGGGGGGGACATCTGGAGAGGATGGAGCAGGAGAGAAAGCCGAAAAGAAGATGGGAATGGATACCAGAGGGCAGAAGACCAAGGGAAGACCGAAGAAGAGTGGGCGGAGTCAGTGGAGGACTCTTCTGAAAGATGTAGCTACCAAAAATGAGAGTTGCTAAAGAGGAAGAGGAATAGTGCAGAGAGGATGTCTGGAGGAAAAAACGCTCGCGGCTGACGGATGAAGAATCCTTCTTGGAGGGGAGAGGAAAAAAGAAAAAGAAAAAAAGATTATATAATATAAATATATATATATTATATATATAATTATATTATACTATATAATATATATATATTATATATATATATATATATATTTATATATTATATAATATTATATATATATTATATATATATATATATATATATTATATATATATATAATTATATATATATATAATATATATATACATAATTATATATATACAAATATATATAATTATTATATAATATATATATATATATATATATATATATATAATAAATATATATACTATATATAATATATTATATATATATATATATATATATATAAATATATTATAAATACAAATTATATATATATATCTATATATATAATATATATATATAAATATATAATATATATATATATAATAATATATATACTATATATATATATAAATTATATATTATATATATATATATATGTATGTATATATATATATAAGATATAATATATATATATATAAATATATATATATATATATATAAATATATATATTATATATATTATAATATATATATATATATAATTAAATATTATATATATAATATATATAAACAGGTGTCTTCAAAAATAATATTACTTAACACTTGAAAGATTTATGCAAACTTATTAATGAACAGTGACAAGTTTTTAAAGGTTGAATACAGAACACAGAACATACATGTCATTTTAAAAAATCATGTTGGCAAATGTTCAAAATGGTGAACGGTGTTGTCCAGACACAGCTGATAACGTGAACCAATGGAGTCGCGACATTGTCTTTCGATTTCCAATTTCAATGAATTATTCGTTCTTGGTTTTGAGCAATAAACTCTGTCCTTGAGGTATCACCATAAAAAGAATTCCATTGGCGTGAGATCTGGGGAACGCGCAGGGTATTCAATATTACCCCTTACCCCTTCGCCCAATCCATGTGTTTGGAAATGCTGCATCGAGGTGAGCTCTCTTACATCGCAATGGTAGTGGGGAGGTGCTCCATCTTGCTAAAAGTAAATCACGTTATCACCAAACATCTCGTCAATGTGTGGACCAACCGACTCCTGCAGCAAGGATTAGGTACCTGTCCCCATCGACCGCTCCGTTAAAAAAAAAACGGTCCTATGATGCCCAATGCTGAAATCCCACACCACACAGTTACCCCTGGTATGTTTAATTGTGGTAAGCTTTAACATGGGGATTAACGGACCCAGTAAGTAAATATATGGCGATTAATCGAGCCATTTAATTTAAAGGTAGCCTCATCGCTCCGACAATTTTGTGTGGAAACCCTGCATCTCTGCACATTAGCCACGCGGACCTTCACGAATGAAATCTCCGGTCCAGATCGCCTTCAGTGAGAGCATCGAGTAGTCTTGGTATGTAGCATTTCCAGCATAGACGCTTCAAGATGCGATGGACGCTATCTTTTGAGATGTGTGTCTCCCGAGCCGTTTGTCGTAGAGATTTCTGTGGGGATCGGATGAGAGTTTCCTGTACCTGCTCTTCCTTTGCAGGGTTGGTGGATGTCCGTGGTTGTCCAGAACGTTTCTTGTTGACGTTGTGAACGTTTCCATCTGCTTCAAATTTCTCTCTGATGCAGGCAATGGTCCGGTGCGTTGGTGGCGATTTATCAAACTCCCTTCTGAACCGTCTTTGCACTTCCGTGGCGTTTCCGGTGTTCCAATATCATTTAAGGACAAACTTTCTGTCTTCAAAGCTAAGTTGATCTCCTGCCATTCTGTTACAGTAATTACACCTGAAAAAACAAAAAGCAGTCAATTGTTAGACATTTATTGAGGACACCACTGTATATATAAATATATATATATTAAATATATAATATAATAAATATACCTATCACTGATTATATAGAATACAAAAATTTATCTGATATATATATATATATATATATATATATTATATAATATATTATATATTATATATAAATATAGAATACTTATATATATATATATTATTATAAATATATATATATATATATTATATTATATTATATATATAATATATATATATATATAATATATAATATATATATATATAATATATGATATATATATAATGAAACTTCATCACTTTCCATATCCCACCAAACTACCCTCCCAACAGTTGATCTAGCGAATTATCTCCCACACTTTATTACCCTTTTAGCTAAAAATAAATAAACTTGATACTAATCTGGGACTTCAATGCGATCAACCCTGCTTAACTTACACCACACACACCACACAACTAAGACGGTAAAAACACTCATACATAGCTTACATGCCACAATAGTCTCCTTCAATAATGAATCTAACCTACTCACAGCCAATAATAATAATAATAATAATAATTAATAATAAATATTTAATAAGATAATAAATAATAATAATAATAATAATAATATAATAATTAATAATAATAATAATAATAATAATAATAATAATAATAATTAATAATAATAATAATAATAATAATATAATATAATAAATAATAATAATAATATAATAATAATTAATAATAATAATAAAAATTAATAATAATAATAATATAATAATTAATAATAATTAATAATTTTATAATAATAATAATAATAATAATAATAATAATAAATATAATAAGTAATAATATAATATAATAATAATATAATAATAATAATTAATTAATTAATTGTCAAAACCCAAATCAAAATCCCCCGATATCCTCCTTCTGTTCCCCCCAGAATACCAAATGTTTTGCAGCAAAACATGGGCAAAACCTTCCATCCCTCTCCTCCAATCACAATTCCAATATTTAAATAAAATCAACATAAACCCCCTACAAATCTTTTAAAAAACCGAAAGCGAACTTGTAAGCTTACGACTGAAAATATAATTTAGAACAAGAAGAACTTCATCTTTCCACACTTAGCCGATTTCCCGTTCGCTCGAACCAAAGCATACGAAAAACACTACAAATGAAACTAACTAAAAGCACCCAAAAAAATTACATCCCATAAGGCAACCGCCAAACATTTAATCCAAAAAGTTGTTTCAATCTCAAATAGACTCCTAATAAGCAAATAAACTCCCTTCAATTAAAACACGACAACGAAAATCGAGACCTAAATATTAACCTATCACTAGACCTCAACAATAGGAGAAAAATAACTTAATAACTCAAATAAGAAGTAAATTGGCCCAATATTACATCGGAACACTAAGCCATAAAACCAATACAACAACAAATATACCAAACCAAAAAAAATTCACACATTACAAACACAACCTCCACCAACACTAAAAGCATCTATAGACAAAATAATAAAATCCCCCGGTCCAAAAAATCAATGTAACATCTTTACGTCACACTGCTCAAAAAAAAAAAAAAGCCATAAACCTACAATCCGCCCAAATAATAATAAATAATTAAAAAACTTTAAAGATCGAAGAACAACTTAGACCCCCCCCCCCTGCTCACTCCCTTAGATCAACACCATCAAAAGCCTCAAAAACTCACAAGCAGAAGTTCCAGACAAAATATCTAATATTCACTTCAAACATTAAGGAACTAACGTCAAACTAGCACTACCCCATCTTTCTAGAAACGTGCATATATATTCCAAATATTTAAACCTAATAAACCACCCAATAAACCAGCTTCATATAGACATATCATGCTTCTACAACTATCTACAACGTGTTCGAGATATTAATACCTAAAAAAGATTCTCTCCTTCTTGATCCCTTCTCGGATACCCAACATGGTCAGCCAAAAAACATTCCACAATTTACAATACTAACCAAACATACTACAATACCTAACCAAACGTAACACATAAGCATCCTCACGGATTATTCTAAGCACCTACCTTCAAACATATCTCTTCTTAGTAACAATAGACATTAAACAGCATCTTCCATATATGTTCCATGCCACCTCTTAATATCATCATATTATTTAAATGCAGAAATTAAACACCAAAATTGCTAAGAAAATAATTACAGAACTTCCTATCTAGCAAAATACAGTTAGGTCATACATAGCCGACACACTCTCTTCGCACATACAAACTTATATAATAGAGCTCATACCATAGGTGCACATCTCTATTCACCAACACTATTCAATTTTTTTTATGCATGATCTACCTCAACCCACAACTCCATCTATAAAAATCAACTGCTATCCAGACCACCTAACAATTACAGCCCAAGACTCTCTATAAATACAGTAATAGGAGAACTACAGCAATATATAACTCAATTTGAACAGTAGCAATCGACAAATAGAATGGCTGTGTTCCCTCAAAAATTCTCTATTACACTATTTACACCCAGATAGAAAAGGATCCACCATCCATCCAACTGTGTTTCTTTCAAGCAGAATTCCTCTTGATAAACAAACCTCAATCTTGGGCTTAGCCTTCGATACTAACACGACATTCACCCCCCCCCCCACCACCACCACATACACAATATTGCCTCTAGAGCCACATATAAATTAACCGCGATGAAAGTATTAAGTGGAACAAATTTTGGTCAAAACAAAGAAACCCTTATAATAGTTTACATACAGTACTCCTTTCCTTCTTAAACTATGCATCACCAGCATGGGCATCAGTAATATCACAGTCCAATAATACTAGAAGTCCAGTACTACTAGAAGTAGATATAAAAATAAAGCTCTTAGAATAACAACAGCGCTGTGCACACCTCCACACCATACCATTCACATCCTACTTCAGAAACAAAAAATTACTTCTTGTTATTATGCCGCATTCTCGACATGATAGCGGCCGCTGCCAATTTATACAGCCAAACCACTTTTAATAGACCCCCCTTACATCAAAACACTACAGCAACCGCCTTTCCTACCTAGAAGAAAAGGACACACCAGCCTTGTACTATTCAGACATTTACAACACGCTCCCTCCCCTGTCAACAGGTACTCCCATTATAAAACACATTCACATTTAATTAACCCAAAGAACGATCTCCCATGATTCACAAAATACTGAATACAAACATTTCCGCCACCCGAAACTATCCCCCACAGAACAAATTTTTTATACGTTCAAACCAGAGTAATGTTATCCCGCTTTACGATCTTTCTGCGGCACCATCTTCTCTAGAAATATAAAATATAATACTCCCTCCACTCACTGTCATAGATGTCCCTCCCTGACAATTAACGACACAGGACATCTACATAATTTTCACCCTTTTTCTCCGACGGATATCTGGGTCCGGCCTACTATGGTGACAATATCTCATGGACACCCGTTGCTCATAGGAGAGGAGGCAGGCAGGGAGCGCCAACCAAGCTATGTATATGTGCTAAATTGATATATATATATAATATATATCATATATTATTCATAATATATATATATATATATACTGATATATATATATATATATATATATATATATATATATAATATATATATATATATATACTATATATAATATATATATCATCAGCTGACCCGTGGTTCCCCAGAACTAGGGGTAGGGTGCGCAAAAATGCACCAGTAATCCGTGGCATACATGAGCGTTTTTCTGAGACAAAAAATAAGTGGTTAGCGAGGAGACCCCAAACCTACCTAACTCACTTCAGCATTTTAAGCTGCAAACTATTATAAAAGCTTTTAAAGTTGTATGCCTCTTAGGACTAGATTTTTTTTTTTTATTTTCACTTAATTTAGCATTTTTGTATAGTCAAAAAAAATTTTTTTATTTATAATTTACCGTCCAACTTTCATGGAAAATTTCAGAACAGAGCTGAAGTTGCATAAATTTTATTTAAGGACATTTTTCTATAGAATCAACCAAATTGACATCTTGGAATGTCACTGCTACTGGTTGTTTCAAATTAGCACTTCTCGTCCCTAGGGGTAAAAATGCATTATAAATGTAGAAAAAGTGTTTAAATAA
Organism: Trachelipus rathkii; assembly: GCA_015478945.1. Lineage (NCBI taxonomy): Eukaryota > Metazoa > Arthropoda > Malacostraca > Isopoda > Trachelipodidae > Trachelipus > Trachelipus rathkii. Next base: position 12,320 of record JABUQX010092233.1, on the reverse strand, counting down.
AAGTTGTAATAATTTTTCGTTAAATTATATTTACCTCTGCATTAATTTCAATACTAAACATCGAATCATATATATATATATATATATATACTATATATATAATATAATATATATTATATATATATATATATATATATATATATAATATATTATATATATATATATATATATATATATATATATATATATATATATATATATATATATATATATATATATATATATATATAATATATATATATATATATATATATATATATTATATATATATATATATAATATATATATATATATATATATATATATATAATATACTATATATAGTAATATATATATATATATATATGTATATATATATATATTATATATATATATAGTATATATAATAATATATAATAATATATATATATATTATATTAATATATATATATATATATATATATATATATTATATATATATATTTACATGCATACCACTCACTGCGGCAATGCCCTTTCAAAAGGAGGGGGCTAAAAAAATAACTAAACAAATAACTAAATAACTAAATAAATAAAAAACTAAATAAAGCTAAACTATATTTTTCAATAAATGAGAAAGTAAACCCACCCTGATCCCTTGCCTAAGCCAATTTCCTCAGGTTGGGCGCCCAGACACGACGACTAATAAAGAAGATTAATATTGCTGTGGCGCAAAAATAATAGAAGGCAAGGAGTATCCATAAACAGGTATGTGGCTAAGGAAGTCATTACCAAACGCAGAAGAACAAGACACCTCTTGTGTTACGCAGGGCGACGGCAGTGCGGCGATGGCAAGGAATGCGAGAGCGTTAATTCCTCGAGCATCTTGCCGTATTCGTAATAACCTATAGAAAAGATTCATAAGCGCACCTACATGTCAAGGACGGCAGAGAAAGAGGGGTCAAGGGAGTCAGAAAGTATGGGAACAGTTTATAAGACTCTTAGCCTTAGCTTCAACTTTATCCAAAAGGAGGGTGGAACCGGGTAGCGAACAGTATTCCTATACAGGGCGATATAGACCTTTATATAACTGGAGCATATTATATTATAATTTATATTATAATTATATATAATATATATATTATATGTATATATATTATATATTATATATATATATATATATATATATATATATATATATATATTATATATATATATATATATATATATATGATATATATATAAATATTAATGAATATATAATGACGATAGGAAATGTGATGCAGTGAAGCTCATTCTACCCTTGAAATAAAATTCAAAATATTTTTGGATTGTATATATTTTTATATTTTTTATATTTTATCTCAACTTTCTGCATTTTTAAGGAATAAAAAATTCATTAACACATTTGATAAAAATCAAAATAAAACTGTAGTGAGTGAAAATAAAACTGTATTGCAATAAAAGATATTCACACCTTTAAAAATATTAAAAAAAAATTTAAATCTATGCTATCTAACATAACTTAAGGCACTTCTCCTTTAAAAGGTAGTTACAAAAAATGTCATAATATCGACAATCGCAGAAATCTGCTCTCTGGTGCAGCCCAGCAGTATGTCACGTGTTAGCTAAAACCCAATAGAAAGATCGGAGAAAGTTTCCACAAGTTGCTTTTTTTTATCATAATTTTTTTTATTTTTTTTAATATATATTTTTAAGGGCTCGAGCCGGCAGCGCAGGCAGACAGAGGGCCGCGCGACGAATCTCCCCCCCGTACGTACCCCTGCCCCTTGAGGCGAGAGACCCTGCACTCTTTCAAATCTTTGCCCCATTTATAAATCTTGGGTATTCCTTTAGTCTAAAAAAAAAAAAAAAACACTCATTGCGCAACCTGTCGCACTTTCCTTGAAATTAATCGGAAAAAAATACGTTACATTGTTTCTTTATTCTTTTGAAGATTCTTTTAACTTACGTATTGAAAGGATAAGTTCATTAGTATATATATATATATAATATATATATATTAAGTATAATATATATATATATATCATAATATATATATATATATATATATATATATATTATATATATATATATATATATATATATATATTATATATATATATATATATATATAGGCACTTTTCCCTTTTAAAAAGGATGATTACATAAAAAAATACAAATCGATAAATATCGCTGAACTCTAATACCGTCTAGAAAAAAAAAACATGCCACAGTGACGTTTTAACTTAAACTCCAATTAGCGAGAAGAGGAAAAGTTGCACATAGTTGCATTTTTTATTTTATGACCTGAATATTATATTTTAATTCAAATTTGACTTTTTTTTTATTTTATTTTTAT
>JABUQX010092233.1:0-2500 GCA_015478945.1 Trachelipus rathkii | reverse complement strand
TTTTTACTTTCTTTCGACTTCCTTTCATATTCTTCCTCCACTGGTGTTAACTGGAACACTCTTCCCTCTAATCTACTATTAACACCCTCAGCCATCACCTGGCTGCCTCACTCAGACTTTATTGTCCATGTTAACACTAGGCTTTCAAACAGCTTGAATTTGCCCAGCGAGGAGTTTTCTTTTGCATATTGCGCCGAATGCCGGCAGGATTTCCATTTTCAGATTTTTCACTGTTGCTTTATACTATCTTGTGTTAGCAGTTCAGTTCGGGTGACGTTGTTTCGGCGACGGCGATGTGTCCTTGCCGACATCAATTTTTATCATTATTTTGTTATCATAGCCATTTCCAGCCTTTCATAATAAACTTCGACAATGTTGTTTGGTCCACGGTACGACGTCGGGAGAAAACCAAAAGAACACTCTAGGATGTCCCGAACAGAAAAGTAGTAGAAGAATATGAAGCAAGTCGAAAAGAAAGCTCAACCTTAACGCCACCTTTATACCTTTTTGTGAGAACTTGTCGCAGTCAGAAAATCCACCCTAGAGCTTCACTGGACCGCGACGAACCCTCACTATGGCATCTCTTCAATGTGGGGTTCATCCCTTGGCCCAGGTGAGCTACAACCATACCCCCTCACAAAACCCCGCCATTCACTCCTGTTATGCACCTTTCTTCATGCCTCTGCCAAACTCACATTTCTCTCCTCCAAGCATTCCTTTACTTACTCAATCCATTTTTTCTTCGGTCTCCCAGCCGGTCGATTCCCAACACACTCACCACTATACATCCGTTTAACCAACCACCTATCTTCCATCCTTTCCACATGACCAAACCATCTCAACGTACTTTCATTTATTTTCTCATTTACCCCTTTCTTCACACCCCACAACTCTCTAATACATTCATTCCCAATTTTATCAATTCTTTCACACCTAACACACCCCTAAAATTGTCCATCTGAACAAAATGCCCTCTAAATCAATACCTCTTTTTCCAGACTATAGTCTCACTACTATACATTAACACAGGTAACAACATACCCTCATGTAAGACCCTAGCGCACTCAAGACTTAAACCCTTTACATCCGCCAACGATTTAATTGCACCAGCCACCTTCCGGCCATTCACAACTTTTCTACTACACTCTGCATCATCCATTCCCTTTTCATCCAACATTTATCCTAAATATTTAAACTCAGACACTTGTTCCAGTTGCTCACCATCTAACATAACTTCACAATGAGGACTGTCCTCACTCACAACCATAATCTTACTCTTATCTACGTTTACTTTCAAACCCCTCCTTTTACACACCCTACCAAGTCTCTCTACCAATCCTCTCAAACTCTCTTCAGATTCGCTACACAAAACCAAATCATCCGCATATAATAGGTAGGGAACCCTCCACTCTTTTTCATTCTCCATCATTCTTACATCATCCACTGTCAACCCCACCTCTAATTCTTTCATAACCCCATCCATATACAAATTGAATAACCAAGGAAACATAACACATCCCGGCCTCGCTCTGCTATTAATATTAAACCAATCACTTTCGACTCTATTTATTCTTACACACGCTTCACTATCGTCATACATACTTTTGATTCCATTCAGAAGCTTTACCACCAACATCATATATGACTAACACCTGCCATAGAGCTTCCCTATTAATCCTATCGTACGCCTGTTGCAAATCCATAAAACCTAAATACAATTTATTCTTCTCCTCCCTCTTTACCAATCATTTGTTTCAATGTAAAGATTGTATCCACACATCCTCAACCATTACTAAACGCACCTTGTTCTTCACCAATCAGTCTTTCGGTCACTCGACGCACTCTTTCGACCAAAATACCAGCATATATCTTCTCTATAACACTCAATAAACTAATTCCCCTATAATACCTACCGTTACCTTATCCCACCTACCCTTATATAAGGGAACTATTTTTGCTCTCCTCCAATCCCTCGGAACTATGCCCTCCATAAATGCTTTGTTACACAACTTCCAAATCCAATTAATCACCATCTCGCCTATATACTTTTACTGCATTGATAACAAAATTTTATTCTTTCATTCCTCATATTTTAAAATCAACTTAATTAAAACTCTTTTTGACAGGGGATACAAAATTTCGTCATCTTATGTTAATTTTACAAAAGAACTTGATATCCTGAAAACATTATTTCTGAAGAATGGGATCCCAGAATTTATAATTGACTCAACTTTTCAAAAATTACTTTCAGCAAAATTTAAAGACAAATCTCAGGCTAAATTAACAGCTCCTAAGGATATTCTGTATATGAGGTTGCCTTGTCTGGGGAAAATCAGTTACGAAATTCAACGTAAAATTGATGTGGTTTTGAAAACAAACTTTACACAGTTTATCATTTAGATTTTATATTTCTTCGAGTGAAAACAAAATTGCGAAAATATTTTAAATTAAATAACTCCCTTTACCTCCATGATACATCAGTATATTCATTACAAGTGCG
>JABUQX010092232.1:32500-35000 GCA_015478945.1 Trachelipus rathkii | reverse complement strand
TTTTACGATAGATTCTTTGTAAATAGTCGTTGAATAGGATCCATAGTTCATATACAGACATGTATGTCTGTAGATAATGAGCCGTCAGAATTAACATTGATTTTGATGTCTAAAAAACAGATAGCATTTTTAACCTATGTTTCGTATGTGAATTTTAAGCATGACAACTCTTGAATTCTAATGATGAACTGATGTATATGATCTATGTTCCTAAAATAGTGAGGTTGTCGTCGACAATACCTTATGTAAAATACAGGGTTAAAGTTGTTATGTTTCCGAAAGATTTTTTTTTTTCCAGATTTGGCATATAGAAGGTCAGCAAATGTAGTCCAAGTAGTAGCCATCGGCACTCCATTCAGTTTATAATATATTTGCTTTAAATTTAAGACGGTGTTGATTACAACAAATTAATAAAAGGTTTCCTCATATGTTGTTCTGATATATCTGGTGGGGGTAGGTTATTTGAGTGATACGCTTCGTTAATTATTATGTCAATCGTATCAAGAACCGGTACATTTATGAACAAAGATTCTATATCAAGTGAGGCGAATATATTAGTGTCTTCAAGTTTTAAGTTTGATAATTTGCATAAAGTTTCATTTTTTGATTTAACTATGAAAGAGTTATTAAAATATGGTCGGATAATGCTGTTCAGATATTGGGCAATTTCGTGTGTAACCGCTCCGCACATAGATATACAGTCTCAGAGGTGAATTTTGCTGAATTTTTGTGATTTAGCAATCGCATATATATAGTGAGTTATATATATATATATAGATATATATATAATATATATATATATATATAGTAGTATAATATAATTATATATATATATATATATATAATATATATATATTATATATATATATATATACTAATAATATATATATATATAATATATATATATATATCTAATTATATATATATATCTTTTAATTTTGTTAGAAATTCTTTTGTTTTTTATTTCATAAGCGACTTTTTATTCTTATTATTATTAATATTATTGATTATTATTATTATTATTATTATTATTATTATTATTATTATTATTATTATTATTATTATTATTATTATTATTATTATTATTATTATTATTATTATTATTATTATTCATTATATTATTATTATTTTATTATTACTATTATGATTATTATTATTATTATATTATTATTATTATTATTATTATATTATTATTATTATTATTATTATTATTATTATTATGCCATGTATTATTAAATTATTTTGAATTGAATTGAATTGAATTATTATTGAAACTGATAGTATAAACTGTTAATTTTATAATGGCTGTTTTATAATAAAAATAAAAATAATTTGCATTATAATTACCTATACATTGTTTCCGAAAACTGAAATATATTTGTTCATGTGTTGCGCCTGCATTCTTTAGTCCTTTACGTACTTTACCGCTATAGCATTTGGAGATTAGATTCATTGAAAAGTGGTATATTTTTTTATTCTATCAAATGGAAGCGAAAAAAAAAATTGTTGAAACAAAAAAAATGTTTTACTGTAACTCTGTAAGCACTAATCTGAGTCAGAGTCGAAATTTTGAATTTGACTGCTGGAGTCGGAGTCGAGTCGGAGTCGAAAATTTTGTTTAAGTGGAGTCGGAGTCGGAGTCGAGTCGAAAATTTGTTTAAGTGGAGTCGAGTCGGAGTCGGAGTCGAAAATCCAAATTTGAATTTAAGGGTCGGAGTCGGAGTCGAAAAAATTTATTTACGACTCCGCAGCCCATATATTATATATATATATATATATATATTATATATAATATATATATAATATATATATATATTATATAATATTATATTATATAATTATATCATAAATATGTAATCCATCTATCATATACTAATATAATATAAATAGATTAATATATTATATAATATTTATATATATAATACATATATATATATATATATATATATATACATAGTATAATAGTGTATAATGTATATATATATATTATTTCTCAGTATATATATATATAACTATATATATATATATATATATATATATATATATAATGTTTGAAAAGTGTTTCATCTGTAAGAAGGATGTTCTGTAGTGTGTGTGTTGTCTGTGTCGTTTGGTTGTGTGATTATTGAAACTAGTGCACAAATGACCGTCTAAAAAGCATTAACTGTTTATACAAAAATTAAAAAAGTTTAGAATTATTGAGAAATTGAATGTACTTCACTTACAATTTTATTTAAAAAGAAAGTCCAAATTTATCAATCACCTTATTATTAAAATATATATTATAAAATCGATCGAAAGATGTGCATAACCGCCATGGTGTTTCTAAGAAAGGTTTTAATCCTTTTTAAAGTAGAAAAATAGCACTCAACTTCGGACGCTTGTCATCGGAATGGTTATTAAAATTTTCAATAGTTTCACACTTTTACTAAAAGTGGCTTTCAAGTGATTTTCAGTAATGACATCAACTAAGAGCTATGCCCCAGACATGTTTTCCTCA
>JABUQX010092232.1:10000-22500 GCA_015478945.1 Trachelipus rathkii | reverse complement strand
AATACAGTTTATTCAGTTATATAATATATATATATATAATATATAATATGATGATGTGTATATAGTATACTATAGTAGAGGTATATAATAAAATATATGTGTATATATATATATATATATATATATATAGTAGTAGTAATATATAGTATATATAGGTGATCTAATTAGATTACCTTATATAGTAAGTATATAACTTTATAGAACAATAGGTCTATTCGGAGGTAAACATCAAGTTATTACGTCCGATATTCATTACAATTATGTAAACAGAAGGTTGCAGGCTACTATATAGTAATAGATAAACATCTCAATAGTATATTATTAGATTACTACTCAAATATATATTATATTCATTAACATATATCTTATTAACAGAGTTTTTAGTGCGGGAAACTATACAAGTTAGTACTGATACAGTTATTCATGTTCATAGGTAATTTGATGTAAACAGTGTTATGGTATGTTGTATACTCATATAATATAGGAATACATCAAAAGCTATTATTAAACGGTATATATAATGGAGTCTCATGAATGTATAGAAGTTTAGCATTTGTATTTGAGTTATCACTATGAGTATATATATAAATATATACATGCTTAAACGGATAACTTTTATGGCTAAGCTCACTATATATATGTATGATATAATAATCAAGTATATACAAGCTACTGATAATTCTAGTTACATAGTATAGTTTTATAATAACATTTTCTAATATTTGTATTATTCTAAATTTTTATAATATTTTAGAGTTTTATTATATTTGTAACCAAATTCAAGATTATACTAATATTCTTTGAGAATTATAATTTAAATATATAATATCATAATTAATATATATGATTGTCGTTATTCACTAACAGGTATAACTCAATATAATAATTACTTAAAATATGTTTTAATATCTATATATAACTTTTATATTCATTGATATGATATATAATACTATATATATATATTATATATATATATATATAGATTATAAAATGATAATCTATGTTTAAGCGTATTAGTATATATTAAATTTAATATGAACTATTATAATAATTATCATAAAGAGAATATCCACTCAATTACATGTAAGTGAAAGAGAAATTCTTAAGCATAATTGGTTGAATCTTTATGACATAAAAAGTTTATATATAATTAATACCCTTAATTAGTTTCGTATAATTAATATCGTTATATGTATATACTATAGATATAAAATGTATGTAATCTAAGATAATTTATTCAATAAAATTTATATTAGTATATATTTTTAACTTCTATTATAATTTTATACCTTCACAATTGTCATTATATAAAGAAATGTATATATCTAAAATTCACTAGTCGTTGGTCGATATGATACTTACTCTCAATTCTGATATAGTATAATTAATTATGGTATATATGTACCCTGTACTTTGATTCTTTTCAATATTTTATCTATATATAAATATGTCCTTTGTTTTTATATAGGATTATGACTTCCTAAATAATATATAATGTATGAGGTATATTATTCCAGATGATGGTATTCTTATAAGCGTAAATTGTATTTTAATTATATGAAGTAGATAACTATTATACTTTATAGATTATTATATTCAGAAGTATTATTCAGCAAATAAAGCTTTCTTCGCTCAATTTATTTGTCACTTTTATTTATATATATTTTTATAACTAAGCTATTCATCTAAGCACAGTTGTCCCAAATTGATTATATGAAATAACTGGAAATATGAAAGCATCTTCTGAGGTTATATATATTAACTAAATACATCTAAATTCAATTTTTAAGATATGTATTAGTCAATATCTGTAGATAAATAATTTACTTACTGGTCTAAGTATTATATAGTGATTTATATTTAATTAAATAGTTATCAATAATTTTATGTGAAAGTAGTATTCTTATCCTACTTATAGTATTTATAATATATATAATTAAAATATATATAATGTTAATTACTATTATAAATACTATCTGTATGAAAGTAAATTTACACTATATATATATATATATATATATTATATATATACGTTTACTGTAACTTTCATTATTAGGTAAATAAATATATTACTCATAGATTCTCTTTCGTAAAAACTGTCGAGAAAATATTATTTAAAATGTTTGCAATATCTCAGGTACTATGTGTATTAACGTAACTTTAGGTTTCTATATAGTTATAATATTGTAGTATTCACATTTATATTTATATATTGTAGTCCATATATATTTGTATAATAATAATTAATGAATTTAATTATAATATATTTATATATATTATTAATTGATTATATAAAATTTAGTAATAATATATATAAGACATTATTATATATATTGATAAATAAATATATTTACTATCTATCATATATATATATATATATATATATATTATATATTATATAATATATATATATATATGCAATATATACTTAATATATACTATATATATAGTATGACTAAATATTAATAATGTATATATATAGTATATATATATATAAATATAATTATAAGTATATATATTATCATCAGTGAAATAATAAGATATATAAATGAACAATAATAAAGTAATAAGAGAGTGTAATGTATATAGAAAGATTAGAAGAAGTAAAGTATAAATGATATAAGAAGATAAAGTAAAGTATAAGTAAGAGAAGAAAGTAAGAAGTAAAGTAAAGCAGCAACGTCAAAAACTCAATAAGTAAGTCCGTTTCTACAAAGAAGGACATATAATGATAGAAAAGAAAGAAGAATGAAAGAAGAAAGAAAGCTGAACCCTTCAAAAGAAAAATGAAATAATAGGTAAATTTTAGAAAAACAATAAGATAGTATAATATAGAATAGATAAGAAGAAGAGATAGTACTATATATTAAAATAGTTAAGAAATAAAGAAGATAATAAATTAAAGAACGAGATAGAAGTATAATAATACATGAATTATAATAATAATAATAACTAATATAATAAAAAAAATATATATAATTAAATAATATATATATTATTATATATATAATAATAATTAAATAATAATAATAATATAAAATATAATTAATAATATATAATATAATATTAAATAATATAATATAATTAAATAATAATAATATTAATTAATAATAATAATTTATAAATAAATATATATAATATTATAAATAAATTATAAAATATATATATATAAAAAATAATAATGAATTATACAATAGAAATTAAATAAATTATATATATATAATTAAAAAATATTATATATATAATTAAATATAATATATATAATATAATATAATATAATATTAGAGAATAATTAATATAATTTTATTAATTAATTTAATTATTAATTATTCTATATGAAAGTTGACTTCAATTATAATGATGATTATAAAGAATAATATAATAATTAATTAATAATATAATAAATAATAATAATAAAATAATAATATATATAAATAATAATAATATTATAATATAATATAATAATAATAATAATAAATAATATATATAATAAAATAATAATAATAATAATATATATAAGTCATTTTAATAACTGACAAATATAGAATAATTACAAATATTGATATATATTATATAGTATATATTATAATATATATTATTATTATTAATTTATTATTATATTATAATTATTATTATTAATTTATAATATATTAATTATTATTATATATATAATTAAATATATATATATTATATTATTATTATATTATTGGTATTAATATAATTATTATTATTTATTAATTTTAATTAATTAATAAATTAAATTATTATAATTATTATTATATATATTATATTATTATTAATTATATATATAATATATTTAAATATATTAATTATATTATATTAATTATATTATAATTTATTATAATAATTGATTTAATATATATATATATTAATTATTTATATATTTAATACTTATTATTATTAATTATTATTTTATTGATTAAAAATCGAGGTAAATAGTGATTTTATATATATATAAAATTACGTTAGTACTTTATTCACTCTTAACTATAATATATATATTTATATTAAGATAGATAATATTTTATGTACTTTATAGATCTACTTTACTATATGTATTACAGAAACTATTATATTTATAAATAATATATACCATTATTATATATATAACACTCAGTTATACATATATAGAACACTATTGTCATATATTAAGTACATATATACAAATATACTATATGTATGGTCATAAACACTAATTTGATATACACTATACTTATATATACAAATACTATAATTATATAGTTAATCGATTATACATTCATAAACACACTTATAACATGTCATAACGTTTATTAACACACTATAACTATATAATGTAGTATATATATATATAGGTTACATATAAAACACGTTTATATAATTAAGCACATTCTAAAAACGTTGAGTAATATAAACACATTCACATAACTAACCATAATATAATATGATATAACTATTCATTAAAACATACTCAACTATATTAGTTATGCATAAATAACGTTCAATAACACATACTTCATAATAAACATTATATGTAATAACATATTTCATAATAACACTCATACCTATATATAATTATTATATATATATATAATATATATAGTATGTATTTACATAACACCGTGATCTAATAACTAAACATTCAATATAATATTTTTATATAATACACCATACCTATGTGATCTAAAAACATTACATAAGACTATATATATATATTATATATATATATATATATATATATATATATAAATAAATATTAGATATTTAAAAATTTGATAAAATAAGTGTATCTATATGTTCAAATTCCTTCTATTCTAAGTAAAGAGAGTGTTGGTTGCCATAATCCAAATGTAGGTGGCTTTACAACTTTTTCCTCAATTTCACATAACTTTACCTCAGAAATTGAGTTGTATTGCGCGTCTGCGAGTGTAGTCAGTTTCCAAGTGTCTGTGTGTCTGTGGTGTGATGTGGTCACATACCATCACTAGCAATTTAGATCTGTGCATGAGTTGCTGTCCTTCTCCATTCATATATACTTCCCTATTTCCTCTTTTTATATTTAAAAAAACTAAGCCTACTAATACATAGCAACAATTTATTTAATTGTCGTCTTTGGTTATTAGCAAAACGGAAACCTTATAACAGTTTTTTGTTCAATTAAAAAATTTCTGTCATATCGATTCATTCATAAAGCGTTATTTATGTTCTTTCTTATACATTCTCTATTTTTTGGAAGAGTCCATTGAAATGCATAAATATAGCATAACTAGAGTATGTTAACAGATGTGAATTCATTCATTATGCTGCAGATTAAAATCATGAGCTTTGTTTTTTCCAATATACTATTATTTTTTATCTTTTAATTTACTTGATGGTTCATAGTAGCTTAATTTCCATCTACAATAATAGACAACGTTGTTCTGTGAACTATTTATAACGGTTATTTTAAAGTCTAGTAACTTAAACAATTATAACACATAGATTAATCTTTTAAATAGTTCAAACACATTCATTAAACCATATTATCAATTAACTTATATATATAATATGGTTATGTAATATACGTTATACATAATCATAACTAATCATAACGATAATGTACTAATATAACTATTCATTAAGATAAAACACTCATAACAGGGTACATAACACGTTCATATACACTCATAACTATATATGGTCATAACAGTTTATTATATATTCACGTCTATCATAACTATATATATATAAAATGTTATCATAAAATATACTTTATCATAATAACTTATAATAACATTCATAATCAAATCTATATAATTATACTATATATATATAATTGAAGTCATATTATAAACACGTTAATAACAACACTATTAATACAATATTAAAACTAAGGGTCATAACATGTTAATATGAAAAACTCAACTTACTTAACTTGTCATTAATAACTCATGATTCATCACGCTTAATTAATCAACTCAGCTTATTTATAAGCTCGTTTCTACGATATTTAATTCAATTAGAAAACCAAAATGAAATAATAAAAGATAAAAATAATATAATAAAAAATAAATATAAATACTATAATTACTAAGATATTAATTTAACTATATTAGATACTAATCTCCTGAGATATATATATATATATATGATATAGTATAAGTAGTCAAGTGAACCGTAGTAAATACAGATAAAGAGTATTATATATATAGAAGTACAGGGAAAATGATGAAATATACCTAATATATAGTATATATGTTGTGTGTCCTCACCTTATATACCTAATATGAGAACTCGTGTATCAGTAAGAATTCACTCTAGTGTATTAATATTAACTACGAAACCTACGACGAATACTCACTCTATTTGGTATCTCTGTATATACATTATAGTGGTTATTCACCCTGGGCTCACAAAGCTACTCATATATAATCACCAATAATACTTCCACCTATCATAACACCCAGTACATTCTCAGCTTATATACCTATTAATCACTTTTATTCTTCTACTCCTCTATTGATACAAAACTTTATCACAATATCACTCTCACTACATACATTTGTATTACTGACTCAATATATATCTTTTCAAATTCATAGGCTTATCACAGTGTAAAGGTTCTTCTCAATACATTCACCATTTAAATAATATCGTATTATACTACTAAAGACTATCATACATTACCTTATTCCATATGAGACAGTAAATCATGCGAATCTCGTTATTCTTAATTTTATTCACCCTATATATATAATAAACCTAATGTTAGTTCATCTCTCATATTTATCAATATCTCACTAAATACTATAACATTAGTACCTATCTAAGTATTGTCATATTATTACCTGAGATACACTTTGTACCTTGTTTATACATCTTATTAAAGAATAGTTTCACTACTATACAATAACTAATAGTATAAGCTATATTAAACATATATACACGATCTAATGTTGTAAAATACAGAGGTCATTGAAGATTTTATATCCTTATTAACTTCCTTGCCCGCTGCATGAATAATTGCACCAGATATACTAAACTTTCTTAACCTCAATTCACAACTATTTCCTACTACACTCGCGATCATCACATATCAAATATATTTCTAATATTATATTATAAAATTTCAGATACTTATATTCATACAGCTGTTACATCTAGTATATAATTGCTATCACCGACAAACTCTTACCTCTATTACATATTACCTATATTAAAATGCTTATTCTTATCTACACAATTACTTTTACATATAAATAACCTTCACTTCAATACACTACCTGAGCAAAATACTCTATTACTACTTAATTACTCTACTAAAAATAACTAACTTCTAAATATTCAATCACACTAAATAACTCAAAATTCTATATTCACATATTATAAATAGCGGGCAACAATCCACTGCTCTATATATCTCTCTCTCTTACATCTTCCACTGCTATCCTATTTTAATAATCTTAAATACTTTTATTATACAACCCTCTACTAAATATTCATAATAATAATAAATAATATTCAAGAGTAACATTTCATATCCTGCCTCACTTCGTATATAAATAACAATCTTATATTTTATTTCTATTCAGAAACCTCTATATAACCACTAACACAATATTACTAACTAGAATAACTTGAGCAAGAGTACTTCACTTCATATTATATAACTAATAAATGTCATAGTCAACTGTATGTAAGTTACAGAGATAAACTATACCTTTATAATAATGCTAAATATATATTATATTTCTTCATGCTACTCATATATTTCACAAATTATTTAATTTTAGTATTTATAACGTATAAAATTATAATTTATTAATATACAATTTCTTCGCTTCTAATGCTACTTTGTATCTTCCAATCATGTCTTCACATCCTTCGTACGTACTCTATTCAAGTATAAAAATAATAAATAATACTACTATATATACTTATCCCTACATTCAACACTATACAACAAATACTAAATTTATCACTCACTATAGTTCCTAACTATAAGTATCCCTATTATTACTACTCCTTTAATACCTTATATATCAATTATCATAAGGGCTACTATTATCACTTGATCATACTATTATACACTTGTCACCACCACCGCACGGGCGTATACCCTCAATAACTGTTACATAACTTCAAAATTTATTTAAGCACCAACTCGCCTAGCTATTATGTTACTAAGCATGATCGGCGTAGTGAATCGCTTACCAATCGTTATGTCTGCCCATAGAAGCTTTTCATCCACATTACTCACCAATATTATAACGTTTCTATGTCAATAATGAGCACAGACGCAAGCTTTGAATGATTACCTCCTCCTTGCAGGGAACGATTAAAAGATTCTATCCAGCAAAACACAAGTAAGATGTGAAAATTGAATTCCACAAGCATACAGATGCTGATAGTCAACGACAGAGTACAGACAACCAGCACAGCTTACAACCTAGATCACCTTTTCATTACTCGCAATGCTATGCAAATTTTCCGGAATAGTTACCCATACTCCCACCACAAATTTCCTCACACTTCGCAGACGCTAGTCACCCCATCATGCTAGCGACTAATACACCGAATGTCGCCCCGTCGTACAATAATTCCTATGCGTGAGTGTACCCGCCGTGTAACTCTCGAATCAAAAGTCCCTGCGTCTTCAGCACCGCTGTCCAGACTTGACATTAGAACTGAATTCATATCAAAAAGAAGATTAAGAAGCAACACCAACCTACCTCTCGAGCAAAGATTGACAGAGGTATCAATAAGTAATAAATAAAGATGAAAAGTAACGATGAACAATTATATTAATATAAGTATATTATTATGAGTCTCATTATTGAGACATTCGAACAACCAAAGTCCAATAAAAGAATTCGGTGTGAAACCAAATCAGATACCTATTCACCTCCAACAGAATGATATAAGTGATAGCCAGTAAACGCTACAATACAATAAGAGTGACGAGTATTGAGAGGACCCTTGAGTTATAGCTTAGTAGAAATTAATGAGAAATGTGAGAGAAAAAAAGTCTCGCAGAGAGTCTAAACAGTAATTAATATCACTCAAGGTTTCCATCGTAGGACTTAGAAAAGCAATCTAACACAGTGAAATGCAGGTATTGTAGTCATGTGTTCCAGAATAGAAGATTTATATATTAGATTAAATATTAAGGTGACCAAAGGATATGTAGCAATCACATGATAATATAGAAACAAAAACCAGAAAATAACAAGAGAAGAAAACAAGAATTAACAAAAAAAAGAAAGATCAGTCAGGAAAAGTATCTAAGGAAAATGATTAACATAAAAAAGAGTAATCCAGAGGTAGAAAAATAGAAAGAGATAGAAAGATTAAAATTTATAAAAAAAGAAAAAAAAATATAAAAGACATCACCTGAGATAAGATGAACAAAGAGAAACCAAATCATCCACTGTGAAAATTTACATATCCACTGTCGAAAATTTAAATCACCAATCAGATAAGAAACAAGCAAAAAAATCAAGCGAAAAGTAAAGAACAGAAACAAAATACATCCACTGTCGAAAATTTAACATCAGAAAAAAAAAAAAAAGAAAAAAGTAAATCGAAGTCATCAGGCATACCGAGTGGATAGAGGTTAGATGTGCAAGGGGGGAATACATTAAGAAAAGTTAGAATAAACTGAGGAGATAGAGACAGAACCCTGAAGGAACAACCACAATTGACAGAAAAAGAAGAAGAAGTCGCCCGATCAACAACAGCCGATATTGAGCGAATTTGAGGAGAAAACTAGACATAAGTAAGCAAAGAGAAGAAGGAAACCCAAAGGAAGGGAGCTTGGAGAGCAGTGACGCGTGCCATACCCTGTTCAAATGCTTTGATATGTCAAGCGCCACCACCGGCAAGTCATTCCCATAGTTCCTAAGGTCGGAAAACCATAAATCAGTAAGTAGAAAGTGTATGGCAGGTAGACCTCGAGCAGCCAAATGCATAACTGGCGATCGGGAAAAGAAGTAGAATGAGATTCCAGATGATCTAAAAAATGAGAGTTGAGAAGGGTTTCAAACATTAATTAAAAAAATAAAAACAAAATATAAATTTTAAATAAAAAATAAAAAAAAAGAAACAATTCCTTCGGCAACAGGACTTTTTGTATAAGAGAAATAACAGAGCGGCCTTCTTTTTTCGGAACCGGTTGGACATGTGCGTGCTTCCAACTCTGAGGGAAAGTATTAGTATTGAGACATAGAGAATATAGTTGAAAGAGGGGAGGGCCAGCACGGAACCACACTCACTCAAAAAACACGGGAGGAATGCCCATCCTCCTACCCGCTTTCCTAACGCATAGATTTCAGGAAGCCTATGCACCCGATCAAATGTAATTATAGGCAAAGCATAGGACACCTGAGAGGAGAAGGGAGGAGGAAGGGGAATGCCAGAATCATCCAGGGTTGAGTTAAAGGAAAATAAAAGCCGAAGAGATGGCCTATTTCAGTTTTGAAAATTAGCAACAGAACATCAGAACGAATAAAGAGGAGGAAAGGATTGATTTACAGAAGTTGTTAGAGATGTGTTTTGGGCAAGAGCCAAAAAGATTTGGTCAGTAGGAGACAAGAGGTTTGCGCATTTTGTTGATGAAAGCACCGCTTTACTCGTCGAAGAGTATCCCTGCAACGATATTCTAGCTGAATGAAAATTAGGAAATTTTCCACTCCCGATACGCATTGTCTCTAGCCTGACATGCGCCAGAGAACAAGTACGATCGAAAAATGGATTATGAGGAGAGAAGATTTAGTCGAAGAAGGAAGGAAAATACTTATCCAACATCGCCAATTATATATATATTATATATATATATATATATAAAATAAAATAAAAATGATAAATTATATAAAAATAAAACGAAAAAAAAATAGATGTTTTTAAATATAAATAAGATAAATAATTATATATTGTGATAATAAGATATTATAATATATTATAAATATAACATTTAATAAATTAATATAATTAAGAAATGATAATATTAATTAATTAATTAAATAATAAATATAAAATAATAATAATAATATAATTAATTAATAATTTATATTAATAAATAATAAAAATAACAACTATATTTACTAATTAATAATATAATAGATTAAATATATATATCATATTATATATTAAATTAATCAATTTATGCAATGGAAGCCACTTAATAGATATCATTTACAGGACATAATGAGATGCAATATTCCAGTGTAATATTATTCATATTACAAGTAATAATAATAACTAAAATGTTACACAAATTAAAAATAACATAATTAATAATTTATTAGTATATATAATAGACCAAACATAATATTTATATTAAATGTAAATGAATAAATACATAACACTTTCAGACAAATACAAAGACCATAAAATTTCTACCCACGGTCTCTGTACTGAAGTTGATAAACCTATCATATCATGAATACTAATGGGATGGAATATTCTTATCTTAGAATATACACATAAATCACTATCACAATAAGATTATAGTGTTATATATCAGTTTGTCATGGCATATATATTCTTTCATAGACTGATTTATAGAGTTATATTTAATAAATTATATATTTATGATATTATTCAGAAATAATATCAATTTTGTGAGATATATTATAATAAATAATTCATATATTCCTTAACTTCTACAGAGTGAGATTGAATCTTATAATGAATATATAAAGTTAATAACATATTATAATGCAAAAGGATCTAAATAAATAATAATAAATAATATAAATTAATATTAAAATAGAAATATTATATAATAAAATATATTTTTAATATTATAATAATAATATAAAAATTAAAGTATAATAATAATAATAATAATAATAATAATTAATTAATATTAATATAATTAAATAATATAATAATTTAATTAATTAATAATAATTATATATATAATTATATAAATAAGTTAGAACAAACTAAATTTAATATGTAACTCATATATATAATCAGAACATATATATAATCATATCATATTAACTTTATACTACTAATACCTAACTTACATATAATATAATAAATATATATAATAATAATTAATTAATATAATATAATAATACAATATTAAATAATAAAATAATAAATAATATATAATAATCTTATAATATATAATAAAACTAAATATATTTATTAGATATATATATATATTAAATTAATAATATAAATATTAATAATAAAATAATTAAATATAATATAAATAAATATAAATAATATAAATCATTATCACTATGAATTAAAAAAATAAATACCTATAATATAACAAACAATAAATAATAATAAAATATATATTAATAATAAGTAAAATTACTAAATAAACACAGCAACTGGTATTATTGACAATAATACATTTATAAAATAATATCAATTATAATCAAAATAATAAAAAATAGTATATATAATTATTATTAATATTTATTTATTATATTATTATTATTTATTTATATTATATATTATATTAATTATATTATTATATTAATTTATTTATATAATTA
>JABUQX010092232.1:0-2500 GCA_015478945.1 Trachelipus rathkii | reverse complement strand
TATATATATATATATATATATATATATATATATATATTGAAAATAAAATAAAATAATTAAATTTCTTTTTTTGTGGTTTCCTTACCCCAAACAGGGACGAATATTGAACCGTGTAAATACTTCAAATTCAGAAACGATTCGTTTCACCCAAGAAGTCATAGTCAACTAACTGAAATCATCCGATCAAAATATTACATTTTTTTTCTTCAACATGTTTTATGTGTTTATAATGTGTGTTTACGTGTGTGTGAGCAAGTGAGAGGTGTGTGTGTGTGAGCTTATTTTTTTACTTTATATTTATTTATATGTATAGGTGTGTGCTTTGTGTTTTTGTTCGCTCACTGGAAAATATTGTTAGTGGTAAAGAAGTATCAAGTAGGGATGCCGATAACGTATCGATATATATATATAGCATATATATATATATATATATATATATATATAAGGTTACATATATATATATATATATATATATATATATATATATATATAGCAGCATATATATATATATATATATATATATATATATATATATATATATATATATATATATATATACGTATCGATATATATATATATATACTACTATATTTAATTTCGTCAAAATTAACTCACCACTAGCTCATATTACGTTAACAGGTTACAGAAAGGACCAAGAGGCCGTGTAACTTTATTACGCAAGTAACATAGCATTGGGGACACATTTTACAGTGGTAAGATTGTCGAGGGGCCCTAGAAATCCCGTGGGCCTGCGAATGGTTATATGTGGCCGATACGCTTCTCCAACGTGTGGACGTTATCGGTGAAGGGTTCGTGTGGATGATGTTACTCACTAACGTGGGCTGATTACCTCTTGTACGGATGATTTGCCGGCACCGTCGGAATGCTCAATAAGGTGCCAAATGACCTCCATTGAAATCTGATCCAACACGCCACGCACCGCCTGCCGCAGCTCATGAAGGGTTCCTGGCAGTGGTTGCAGCTGTCGCAACCGCCATTTCAACATGTCCCACACACGTTCAATTGGGTTTAGGTCGGAACTGTATGCTGGCTTAATCCAATGTTCTGATTTTTACCGTCGTTAAGTATTCGGTGACACATCTAGTCTTGTGAGGTCTTGCGTTGCCATGCATTAGGACAAATCCGTCACCGATGTAAGGTAGCATATGACACAACATACGTGGTCGTGGATGTCTGCGATGTAAATCGTGCAGGTTAGGAACCGCCATTCAGATTATCCAACTCTGTAATGACCACATTAAAAGATATGCTCTCCCCAGACTGGCGAGAGATCCACCTCCAAAAGGGCAATTCTCTCGCGTATTACATTGCGCGTACCTCTCATTAGGTCGTCGATAGACCCTATCTCGCCTATCGGAGGTGTAGAGATTTACTCTGGACTCAACCGTAAACAGCACATTCGACCAGTCGCCGACGATCCAACGTAGTGTGTTCTAGGCAATGTTATCGCGCCCGCCGGATGTTCCTGGTGTCGTGGTGGCTATGGTCGGCCTCCACCGCAAATTAGATTCTGCGAGGCGTCGATGTATTGTATCATCAGTCACACGGGCCCCATGTATCTCCTGCAGCTGTATTTGAAGATGTCTTGTTATTGTGCGACGGTCTCTTACGTCCGCATACGAGCATAGAGTCTTCAGCGCCAGCCGTGGTAACTTGATTCGGCCCTCGCCCCGCCGCTCGTGCTCACAGGTGTCGTAGTAGTGACTGATTATTATATTTTTTAAATGGCGAAAAATGAAAAGAGATAAAAAGAAAAATAAGTTAAAAGAGTCAAAAAATCGTTGCAAGAAAAGATCACAAAATTAGAAGACCTCCCTGCTCACATTCGGGTCAGGGGTCACACAGGGTTTTTATTAGGCCAGAGTATAATTCGGCGAGTGTGAGTGGGGAGGTCTGCCAAAGGTTCACTGTCAGACTGACGTACCTTATTCTTCTAGGAAGATGTAATCTTCAGTAAACAGTAGATTTCCTTTTAGTTCATCATGGTCAGGTGGTAATTTGCCTGCTTTACCAACAGCGAGGGTGTGGATTCGAAACCCAGTTAGATAAGAAAGCCTAGGGATGATTATATATACATATAAAAGTGTTCACTTAGCACCATTATCAGCATATATATATATGTATATTAGAAACAGTTGATATAGATATGCATATATAGATATAGTATATATATATATATATATATATATATATATATATATATATATATATATATATATATATATATATATTTATATATATATATATGTATATATTTATATATATATATATATATATATATATATATATATATATATATATATATATATATATATATATATATATATATATATATATATATATATATATATATATAGTATATTTATATATATAGTTATATATATATATATTATATATATATATATATATATATATATATATTTATTTAGTATATATATATATATATATATATATATATATATATATATATATATATATT
>JABUQX010092231.1:25000-32500 GCA_015478945.1 Trachelipus rathkii | reverse complement strand
CCGCATAGAGTGGAAGCCCTCTTCAAAGAACCGTTCCCGTAATCAAAGAGAAAGATACACCATTACTCTCCCTAATACTAGTTTCAAAGCAGAGGATGCGATACCTCATATAAAAAACATCCAATATGAACTTCAGAACTTCAACCCTAACGCCAAATTATTTATAGTACTCCCTACCTTTCCAGACCTCTATTACTATAATTATCAACGCTATATCGCAAAAGCTCCTCAGGAAATCCAGCAATGGTATCATGAACTGCCACGTACATCTCCCAAAGACCTACACACTGATACATTGAAGGTGTATAATGAACTAAACCGACTCCATACCCGATCTTTACGCTGGTTCAGCAAACATACACTTTCAGTATCAGAAGCTGTGGGGTATATGAGCTCCCATATGAAGACCCAACTTGATAATCTACTGGACCCAAACAATGAAGTCTATTCTTTGGGACCAAATGGCTTTCTCAACGATGGAATTCATCCCTCGCCAGATCTTATCACTGCCTTTTGGTAGATGATTCGTTTCTACAAGATATTCCAACCTGATGATGGGGAACAACCTTCGAGTTCTCGAGCCGAGGTGACGAAGAAAGAAAATTCATATGATCTAGCTCGCTCTATACAACAGAGCTCCTCCAAGAAAATGTCTATTGAGAAGCGTAATAAACTGGTTCCCCTACGTTCTGGAAGTGGTAAAAATCCTCCGTCCATCCATTCACGAATTGTGTTCCCTCCATCTAATTCCTCTCATAGTTCTGTTCTTGAACCCATTTCTGCTATTTCTTCTATCCCTTCTATTCCACAAATAAACCCCGATAAGACTATTCCTGCTCTTCCTACTACTATACTTGACGCTATTCCTTGTCACAGGGTCAAGAAACGTTCAGCTACAGCACAATCTTCCAAACTTACCAAGAAACACACTAGTGCTACATCTCTTCCAGAATCGTTAAAGAAATTGCCTCTACATTTTATGAATCTTGCCCAGAGTCAGTTCGATAAGACTGCTTCATATATCTTGGGCTTACTCCATACCCAGACCGAGAACATCACGGCTGATGAATTTCAAAGAGATATTAATGTCTTCTGCCAAAACTTCCAATTTCCTGATACTCAAGATCCTTCTAGTGATTCAGAATAATGTCCATTTTGCTACTCTTTCATTTTTCTTTTACAACTGCTACCTCATTCCCTAATTTTCGTCATGAAATGACGGGTGGGGAGGCAATATGTAAGGATTTTACATAAAATTCTAAAGTCTATTTCTGTTTTTCAGGCTAATTTATCTGTTATAACAATCTAAGTTGTTTTTCCACATTTAAGATTAACAAGCAATATTATTTTTCTTTTTGAGAGCAATTTGTGTGTTCTTGTCAGGATTCAATTGGTATCCAGGTAACCTTTTTGTGTATACTAAAATTTTAATCATTTATCAAGATATTCAGCCAACGCAGCTCTGATATTTTCGCTTGTGTTTTAGGTTTAGTAACCTGTTTTCGCCTCTTGCAAGTCTATTAAATCGCCTTTGCTTACGCTACTCAGTGCACCTCCTCATTGGAGGTAGGTCAAATAAGGATTGTTTTCTACTGTTAATATATAATTCTATATCTGGATAGTAATTACAATTTAATTATAGGTTCAAGTCTAGGACCCCTTTCTACATTCAAGACCATTACAGGGCTAGGACCCCTTATCAGATAGCTGTCCTTACATCAGTACCAACAAAGGCTACCATCCTACTTAGTTAAAGAAGCTTTAAGTGACTCTCTTCTCCCCATTTTCCCTTATATTGAGCAATAATAAATATAACTTACCATGACCAAGGTAATACTACTGAGGATTTATTAAATCCTCTAATGAGGACCTATTGATGTAGAGTTGTTCTTATGCCTACAAAACAAATATTTTTTTTGTTGGTGATATGTTGGCAATAAATTGATTACATTTATTTTGTTATCAAACAATATAATATAATAGCATTTTGGTTTGTTACCATTAATTAATTACATATATTTCATCATTATACAATATATTGTTAAGTGTATTTTTTTAAAGTTTTTTTTGTTTATCATTGATAATAAATAGATACGAATATATATATTACACTCTTGGTACCAAGTAAAGGTTTATAATAATATTTAATGATTGACATATGTCCTACCTGTTAACGGGACTGACAGACCTACTACCTACATCTACTTACCTTTTACTTACCTGGACTTACACTCTTACTTTGGACATTCCGACTGGACTTAACATATATGTATATGTAAACTTATAAACTATAAGAAACAAAACGAAAGAAGTGTATAATTATATACCGTATATTTTGGCTTAATAAATATATTCTTATTTTACACAATTTGCCCTGTTATTTCTTCTAACCTCCTCAATAAATGCTGAAATGAGTCTACGCTGACCTCTAATATTCAGGTACAGTCATATTTGTTTCATTTCTCTATAGCATATTATTGAGGTCACTATCATAAGTCGCTAATTCATTTTTCTCTGTTTCATATGCCTTTGTGAGTCGTTCATCATTTTGCTTTTGCTTGCTTCTTGTATGTGTCGCATGTGTCATTGCTTCATTCCTAGTTTAAGAGCCTTTATTCTCATTTGGTGTATCATATCTATCATCCCAGGATTAAGCTTGGGGTAGAGTTCTTGTGATAACAGGACTACGGCCAACTTCAATTTTCGTGAGTATTTTTCAATTAGTTTTTAACTTTATCATCTCTAGTTTCACTGTGTTATCACTAAACTTCAATATTAAGAACTAGAGATATGTTAATATATATTATATATATATAATATATATTATAATAATATAGTATATATATATATATATATATAGTATATATATATATATATATATATATATATATATATATATATATATATATAATATATAATAATATATATATAAATATATAATTATATATATATATATAATATATATAATATATAATTATATATAATATATATATATAGATATATATATAATATATATATATATATATATATATTTATAACCATAAGAATTCTGAAACATTGAAATATAAAAAACATAAAATATAAATTTGATGTTCCAAATACTTTAGCTTTAAATACTACGCTTGAAGCGTTCTTTTAGGGGACGTGGATGGCGGTCTTGAGGTGGAGTAAGAGGCAGCGGGTTACTGTTAACTCGAGCAACGTGGAGTGGTCCAGTGTTCGAAGTCCGGGCTGATAAGAGTAAAGATCTTCTGTGACTCATTCATTTAAGTACTCCGGATATTTTACTTTTATATTTACTTTCCATTGTCCGGTATGAATTCACTAGGAGATCACATCAACCAATTCACATAATAACATCAACAAGCTCATTTTTGGTATAATTGAAGTGTTATAATGTTTATAATGCATCATTTAAAAAAAAAAATCTCAAAATCGCCCTAATTAATCGTCTGATTAATTATTATTAATCGATTTTTTTATGACGGAGATCCGGGATCTATTTGTGCCATCGATATTTTTGGACGGAGATCCGGAAGCTATTTGTGTACCTTTGTGAAGTTAGGAACAGATATACATCTGGGGCACTTTACTAGTCCACCTATGGATATAGGAAACTTCCATTCTTTTTGGCTTAATCCTTTACTGTTTATTGGACCACTACCTGTGCCATTGTGTCCTTGTACATAAACATTTCGACTCCATTTTTGTCATTGTGCAATTTTTTTAAGAAGTTACAATTTTCGAACTTACCCCTTCTCTTTTTGCAATACAATGAACTTAACATTTACCCTTAAACTTGTGAAATAAAAATAATATATAAACGACATTTGAATTAGGAAATAAAGCTTACTTGTAAATATAAGCAAATTTTTGTGCATAAATAAGTAAATTCTTATCGTAGAGTTAGTAAAAAAAAAAGTGTATTTGTGAAATTTTATTTAAATGCTAGGAGTTATTATTTGGTGCATATAAACAATTTGTATGACAGTGCCAATAAGAAACCGCTAAAGAATTAACAAAGGATCAAATAAACTATAATAATTTTAGCAAATGAAAATATAAATATTTATTTTGATTTCACAAAATACTATTAATGTGTACATATATATCTTTAGAAAAACAAAATTTATATCAGATCTGATAGAACAACGCTGACGATAATTCCTAAAGTGTATAAACAGTTCTGTGGAGCAATGCTGATGATGGTACCTTAATGATATATATTAGTGGTGTATGTTTTTTTAGGGTTATTATTGAATGTAATGATCATTACATGTTAGGTTTTGTTATAAATTAATTTTTAAGGTCGCTTTAGGGTTTTCAAATTGCTATAAATATTATCTATAAAAAAGTTAAATGCTTAAAAACTATCTTCAATAAATACATAAAAATCCTTTTGTATCCCTTATCCCTGAATCATAATCTTCAACCTTCTTCAGTTGCCGTTTATGATTTACAATTTCTATCCTGCTTGATATATCTAAAAACACTAAAGGTTACAAATCTTTTTTTAGGCAGGTAATATACTACTTCATCATTTACGCTTTTACCCATATTATGATTGGTTTAAAAATCCTTACCCGTATATACTAATTCTCTTTATGCATCTTTTTGCACGATTTATTGGAGGATGGCTTACTGTATGCATCGTCACAAAGAAGTTTTTCCAACTATTGTCTGTTCAAAGAATAGTTCCCTTTCTCATCGATCCATCAAGAGTGGAAATGGTATAGAGACGAGCAGTGGTGGAGCAACGTCTTTTGAAAATCTACCCCTTTGGGCCTAGTGAGTAACCAAATTCTTATATCTCATTACAATAATTTGTTATTTACAATTTTATAATGGTAGCAGAGCGTAGCTGCTAATACTACTGCTCGATACACTACCTTTTCTTCTCTTTTTCTACTCTTGATTTTCCTTACTTTTGTTCACAGTTAACCCTTCCGTCCTTCCCTAATCCATTTTTTTGTTTTTCAAACGGCATATATTCTTGCTTTTTTCTTCAAGACATAAAAAAAATGTCTACTGCAAACACCAAATTTACAACTGGGGAGCCAAATGAAAAGGGGGAGCTCACCTTGAATAATAGCTCGAATCACGAACTTTCGCCACGAACAACTGAGACTGAGTTTTTGGAATTGCTGGAATCTATCACCACGAACCCTTAAAGCTTAGCACCTATTGCGCCCATTACTCACGTAACAGCTGAAATTTCGGGTGTGCTGGCCACTCTACCAGAACATTCGACATTTTCGATCACGTTCACGCTGAAAAACATGGCTCCAATAACTTCCATCGTCAGCGATTTCACTGGCAACCGGATTACTGACCAACTTTCACAACAACTTTCATAGTCTTCTCAACTTATAGAATCATCTATATCAGCTGCCAGCCTATCAATTGAACCCTCCACCTGCTCATGCATCCCAACATATACCACCACCACAAAGTGCAACCGATCCAACGGCTCAACAGGGTTCAGATCAAACACCCATTGGGGATTTCCAATGTTGAGAGCCATCTAGTTACGGAATCAGAAAATAATAATGGCGTTAGGGACAGGGTCTAATTATTGCTTCGGGCTGAGCCAGCATATTCCCCCCCTCAAAATGATTATCCATCCTATTTTCCTCCGATTTGACCAAATAAATATTTAAAACTAGTGGCTTTTTCTGACGTCACAACATCGTTGTTACGAATTTTTGTCTGTGTCTTGTACTCTGTAGTCTTTGTTTTTTTGGTATTTTCAATTTTTGAAATCTATTTTTTTTGACATTTGTCGAAACCTCCTAAACAATTTTTTTGAAAATGGCTTCAAAGCTTGAAAGTATACAAAAGATGGATGTATTAATTCTAAGAAAGTGTTGAGCGGAGATTCTGAGGATTTGACTCCCATAACCTGGCATTGGGTCGATTTCAAAAC
Source organism: Trachelipus rathkii (assembly GCA_015478945.1). Lineage (NCBI taxonomy): Eukaryota > Metazoa > Arthropoda > Malacostraca > Isopoda > Trachelipodidae > Trachelipus > Trachelipus rathkii. The sequence continues at coordinate 26,574 of JABUQX010092231.1, read as the reverse complement.
TACTATGTTTGGGTTTTCAATTGAAAAATTGGGATATTGTTTTTTTCTGTCAAATAACATATCGCGATCTGATGAAATTTCAGGACACTTTGTAGTTCAGAGGAGATGCACATTTTTTATTATAAAAATACTTAAGATAAATGCAGTAGTTTTGAAATTGTTCTTGAAACAAATTTTGAAAAAATTTTGGAAAATTTAAAAAAAATTTTTTAGTAGTATACAGAAAAATTATGTAAGTAAAAAAAGATGTAATCTCGCCCGACTGTATACGCCCTGAAAATTTGGTGTGTGATCGCGATAAGTAGAAATAAAATTTAATATTTCATTTTCAAAGACGTTTAATGCATGGAGATTTTTTGTCATTACGCTATAACAATGAAACAAATGAAAATCGGATAAGAAACATGAGTTTTTACTATTGTCTGGTGTACATCCGCCCCTGGAAGTGTGATCATTCTTTCCAACTCACCCTTATATATATATATTATTATAGTGTATATAGTTATATATAGTATATATATAAATATATATTATAATAATAATATATATTATTTATATATAATATATTATATATATATATATATATATATAGTAGTAGTAATATATATATTTATATTATTATATTATATATATATATAATATATATATATATATAATTAATAAGAAAAATATTAATATTTAAGGGGTTGTATTTATTACTATATATATATATATCTCATGATGATGATTATATATATAATATATATAAGGGATTGGTCGGTAGTTACCCCGTACTATAATACACAACCTTCGAACATATATATATATAAGTATCAATAAGTATATGCAAGTAGTGTGGATTACCTAGTAGTAGTATACTACTTAATATTATCATCCACTCGTTTAATATATTAATATAGATTTATAGAGTATATGTATAGGTGATTATTTTATATAAGTCCCTCACCGTCATATATGATATCATATAAACCGTATATATATATATAATATACCTATATATATATAATATATATAATATGAATGAGCATATAGTAATATGAAATGTACCATATATATACATATATATATTATACTACCATATATCTAAATATCAGAGAGAGAGCACGAGAGACGCACGAAGTAAGCACTGCCAGATGAGCTGCGGCAGGAGAGAGATGGAGAGTAGGAGAAAGAGCCAGAGATCGTAGATACGAGAAGACCGGACGATGTAGGAAGAGAGAGAGAGAGAGGAGAGAGAGAGAGGAGAGAGGAATGAGAAGTTACTGAGTCAGCTATAAAGAGAAGAAATAGCGTTGTTGTAGGCTAGGTATCTTTTTGATTATCTTACAAGAATACATGTGAAAAAGATGTCAATATATAGATCATATGAAATTTCAAGTACAGTAAAATGTATAAGTAAATACTACAACATCAAACTAACTATAAAGTTAAGGTAGATATTACTTGATCAATATACTCACCTACTGTTATAATTATATACGTAGCTAGATTCTACTATAATATATATATATAATATATTATTAGTTATCATATTATAATTGATTAGTGAGTACCTATGCAGTATATTATCTTCT
>JABUQX010092231.1:12500-17500 GCA_015478945.1 Trachelipus rathkii | reverse complement strand
CAGTTTAGATAGTATATATATGTTAACTACTCAAGTTGACCTCGTAGCGTTCTACTCTCACGAAACATATTGGTGATCATATAAATCTATATATAGATATAAGTAAAGATAAGTATTAGTTACAGATTTTATATATGATACTCTCGATTGTGCTGTCGAATAGCATATAGGTTAGAATCTGGAAGATAGGGAAGTTGAGATATCCTAAGATATATAGTATCTATCATTGGATAATACTGAAAGATGCGTACAGAGAGTTTCAAAGATTTATAGCATAAGGGATCAATAACTGACTGAGGTAGTATGTGTGACACAATATTACGTATAGAGACATAAGGGTCCCATTCCGAGCGGCGTACCCGTGTATTGCGCTTGACATGAAGACATATGCGACAGCTTCGCACACGATCGAGAAATGGTACTAGGTATTAATGCAGTGCTAGCAGAGTCATGAATTTGAACGAGGACAGTACTCGTCTCAGATAATGACACACATCCTCCATAATACTGGGTAGAAATTAGTATAATCCGGGCTCACACTAGACTTCCTGCAATGTATCTCAGATGATATTACTATAAGTATATAATAATATAGTATATATCCATATGTCACTCGAATTCATGCGTAAATTTACACGGGTATAAATGAGGCAATAGGTAAAACCTGAGTAAGAGGATGAAAGATAAGCAGTAGAAGGTAGTGATAATGATCACGGAATCCGTCCAGGTATATACTGAATTGTGAAGAGAGTAGGAGTGATCAGCGAAGAGAATTTAGATCTTTTCAAGTAAGGAGAGTTAGCAAATATATAACAGATACACGTCAGAGCGTAAGTGGAGGAAAGGCGTAATTTACAAAAGTTTTTTAGAGATGTTTTGTGATCAAAGAAGGCCAGATATTTTTTATTCAGTAGAGTACAGCTATTATAGGTTATTGTCGCTACTTATCTTTTGGATGTGAAGCTAGCTCAGTACTTGCTATCGAATAATAGCTACCTGTCAACACGATTTTCACGGCAGATGAAAATTATGTTAAAGAGTGTATATGACTAATGAAAAACGAAGACGTTATTTCTCCTATACCCAGATAGGCATATGTCATCTTCATGAATGTGGAAGCTGAGAATACCATTAATCGGATAAACCATGGATTTGTGGAGAAATAAGTTATATAGTTTGAAGGTATTAGTAATATTGAAAACTACCAGTTCATTCATCTCGAACGTTAATTATCGGACCTTACTTACCTTTCAGCAGTGAGCAAGATCTCCCGAGTGTTCAAAGACAAGATATACACTCTATCATATAGTAATATTGTTGTGAGGGCAATGAAAACGTAATATACGCAACGTCACCCCTCAATATAGTCATATATCAGATAAAAGTTAGTACTCAGAAATGTAAACCGTTTTTGGAGGCATTAGAATGAGCAGCTTTGTGGAAAAAGAAAACAAGAAGGATTTGTATTTACTAAATAAATCATGAGTTGAAAAAGTATTTTTTGGAACTCAAAAATAAAAAAAAAGCTCAGTTTTTTTTTTCTCCTTATTTCGACTTAAAAGAGGAAAATCAGACGTGCAATAGTAGTTGAATTAGAAGATTTAGTGTGTGCGCAAGGTAACATTGTAACGTAATTAGTGTGCTAATTGTAAATACAGTATTGATATTGTTTAGTTGGTGAATACATAAATCAAGTGTTCAGACTGAAGTTGATATGGTATCGATTTGAGTTCTCCTATGATATAGATTGTTTTTAATTACTGTTCCATATTCGTTATTGAATAACTGAATGTTTGTGCACTTACTACTCCCCTATGCATATTCTAATATGAGATATGATGACCTACAACTACACTCACAGTTACGTAATTTATATTATTAATGTACGTTGAAATCCGTTAATGGAGGATTCATCTAGCATTTCGTTTGGAGAGAATAAGTAACGGTTACTCATGAGTAATAAGTTAGTTAAATAATTATATCTCAATAATAATAAGTGAGGTGAAAATTACTTAGTTCCTTAAGTTATGGATAGACTAAGCTAGCCAGTAAAATCACATAAGATAATTAAGTTAATGTTTATATTAATGGAGAAAGCGCAAATTTTAAGCTTACCAAAAGCCAAATCGCATCTCGAAAAATTAATCTCAAAAACTACTGATAGTAAAATAATATGAAACAAAAGCTTATCCAATGAACAATAATTTTACAGGGAGGTGATGCGTAGTGTATATTATGTGTTACTGGAAAAAAATCTTTTTTATGTGGCTCGAACCCGCCGGGGACATTGAAGGGGAACGAAGTCCCCCGCCAGAGTCCCATCCATTTAGTATGAATGTCTGTCACCGGCAGTACGTGAGAGACAACAAGCTCGTCTCCAATTTTATGTCGGCAGTGATTATAATCCGGAGTTCTAATTTGCAATAAGATCCTTGAGTTTTAAGAGTCGATACATAAGACTAAAAAAGTGTTTAAAAAATAAAAATATAAAACATTGTTTGTGCTCACCCTTAGTTAATAGGTAGAATTTCCATTGCGCAAATTAAGCGAAAGAGCCATGTTTGTGTTCGATTAATTAACTTTACACATGTAGCATTTATCACTTTGACACGTCATGGTTACCACCACTTACAAGGCCACATCGTTCTCCACGATATTAGCAAAAACTAAAGTCTCAACAAAGAGCTACTCGTAAGATAATATCCGCTAGGCCCATGAAGCTGACCGTCAGCAAGCTTATTCAATGAAACGCATTAATTCTTATACTTTTTTTATTTATAGACTTTTCATTTTAGCCTTTATTATACACACACAAAGGAACATCCACAAGCAGACGGACATTTACGGAGTAGTCGGCCTGATTCTACGATATTGTCGGATAATGTGTTACACCCATCCAGTCCCACCCCGAAAGCCCCTACCCTGGATTGGTGGTGTGAGTTTATACCTAAAAAGATTTAGTTTTTATAAAAATACTAAGTGTGATTTATTTGTGTGGGTGTCTATTGAATGACTGGACAGGAGGTAATATGTAAGTGAGTGGGCGCATGTGCTTGCGTATCTCTTTTTTTCGACTTTGACTAAAAACGGTCCGTGGCTACTGAAAGGGGCTAACATGGAATCTGGGTAGTGTAAAATGTTATCACCTCGCTAACTTACAATTCTAACTAAACATTTTCACTAATCTGTATGAGACCCAGCTAGCCAGGGATTCTTTTTAAATAAACTGAATATCTCCAACTATAACTTTTTCTATAATTTCATACTAAATGGTGGAGTTGTGGCCTATATAAAACATTAACACTCCTGTAACACGTCTTGAGAATTCTTGAATCTCCTAATTCGATGTTCTGTTGGCTTAAAATCTATCTCCCTACTACTACCATTATCTTGTGTTTTCTGCTACTGCTCCCTAACGGAACAGATTTTCACCTTCCTTTTGAATACTACTACTTCTCATTGAGACGTTTACTCTCTCCATCCGAAAATGCGAGATCCTCATTTACGGGATTTCAACGTACATTCACACTGAGGTGGTTGGGCTCCTTCTCATAATGATGCACGGGGGGGAGGAGGCCAAAACCATTCAGTATTCTTAACGATCTGCGGAACAGTTAATTAAGAACCTACACATATACCAGATCGTCCTAACCAATTCTTGAACCACGCTTGATTTATGTATTCACCACTAATCCTTATCGATTAAATACACCATTTTCAAACCTCCTATCGGTAACTTGACCACAATCTTGTAGCTCTTAATCTTAAAACTTTTTCTCCAGCAGCTCCACAGCCCCCAAACGTACTTTCTGGCACTTTAATCGGGCTAAATTGGGGGGCGTTGCGTCGTTTCTTCGCAAACTATGCTTGGAGTGAATCTTGCTATGACTCGGAGGATGCTTCGCTCACTGCTGAAAAAGGTAGGGGCCGTAATCGTCGAGGGAATGAGCGGGTTCATTCCATCTTAACTAAATCTTTTTTTTCTCTACAAAATCCATGGTTCGATAGGGAATGGTTCTTGCTCCATTCAGGAGAGGAGACATTGCCTATCGGGTATGGGAAAAACTCTCGTTCTCCTATCACTCTTACTTAATTTCCATTCTGCTCGAATCGTTGCATGCTATTATTCGACAGGCTAAGCGCGCTTTCACCAAAAGAAAGTGCGACAACCTACTGGGCGTTCCCTACTGATAAAAATTTCTGGCTTTGCCAAAAACATCTCTAATAACTTTTGTAAATCTGCCGTTTCCTTCCACTATTCGCTCTGCACGGTTGCTATGCTAACTCTCCTTACTGAAACAGGCTAATACTCTTCGGCCTCCTCTCTCTTCTAATTCTACCTGGAACGATTCCGGCCTCCCTCCTCCTGCTTCTTGCTCCTCTCAGTTCTCCTATTGCCTCTGTCCCTGTAATTACGCATTGTCGGATGCATGGGATCTGAATCTGTTGAACATCAGGAAGGCTAGTGGCGGATTGGGCATTCGTCCCCGTGTTTTGAGGGAGTGTGCTTTCGAGACTGCCCCTGTCCTCGTTTCAATTCTACTCTCTATTGCCTTAATACTAGTAACATTGTCCTCAGTGCTGGAAGCTCGCATATGTCCAGCCAATCCCGAAAAAGGGCTGCCGCTCTGATCCTTCCAACTATCGTCCTGTAACTCTCACTTGCATTCTATCTAAGATCTTTGAAACTCTTCTTAACTCTCATTTCCTGGATCATATGAAGCCTCATTCCCTTCTTTCAGATCATCAGTATGGCTTTCGACGCTCGAGGTCAACTTGGTGACATACTATCCTATCTATCTGATTTATGATCACCAGTATGGCTTTCGACGCTCGAGGTCAACTGGTGACATACTATCCTATCTAACTGATTTATGGTCTTCTGCCCTTAGGGACTATGGGAGTCCTTGGGTGGTGGCGCTCGACATATTTCAAGCTTTTGACCGGTTATGGCATGCGTCGCTACTCTCTAAGCTCCTTCCTTGTGGGTTTCCTCCTTC
>JABUQX010092231.1:0-7500 GCA_015478945.1 Trachelipus rathkii | reverse complement strand
TTTCGATATTTACAACTTTTAATAATACGCTTAAATTGTTTGTATTTTTAATCAATGGTAGCGTAAGTTTACTACAAATTAAGCTACACAATATTCCTCTTAAAAACAACAGATCTTATGAAAAGGGGCTTAATACTGTTTTCATCTTTATTGTCTCATTAACTTCTTCTAGTACCATTCTAGCCCTTGGAGCAGTTTTCTGGATACGAAAAGGAAGAGTTAACAAGCCCATTAAATATTGAAAACGACATCCGCTCGCACCATAAACTTGGTATAAGAAGACGTGAATAGGGTCAAGACGCGGTGAAGATTCATGCCTCCTCTCAAAGATGTACAGATGCGTCTTATCCTGTTTTCAAAGAATTTCAAGAAGAACAATTATTCCAAGTACATTCTCGAATGTCAGTGTATTGACCCTGAAATACAAATGCGTGCAGTTTGGTATTCATCTCGAATGGTTCTGGCCTGACAAGGATGCAACTTACGTAAATTCGAACGTATTAAACCTTAATTAAGAGCTATATTTTACTATTACTCTCGCAGGGCAAAGTACTGCAGCATCGTTGGGTCTGTCCTTCATATGTTCTTAATACGTGGCGTAAGACACAACAATGGGCATTCTTATTTCACCTTCCCGCTTTTGTCCGGATTCCCAGAGATTCCATAATTTTCGTTATACTTTATAGGGCGGGTTGGATTGGCGCTGCCTTTGAAATCTAAAAATTTGGGATTCAAAAAATATTCACTTAAGCATAACTCCAGTATGGTCGGCTCATTATGTTGAGGCTGTAACCCGTGTGACAGTAACATGCAGCATACGAATACTAATTAGAGAATATTAATATAGTAATATATAATATATGAATTATATGAGATAAATAGTAAGTAAGAATATATAAAGAGAATAATAAATAAAGATATATATATATAAAATTATATTTAATAAATATAGATACAGAAATTATATATATAATTATTAATATAAGTATATATATAAGTATAATAATAATATATAATAGAAATCCATTAAGTAATTAAATATTAATAATATGAGTGAAGAGTATATACACACTCCTTTTGAGACTGGGTAAAAGGAATAAGTGAATAATATATAGATGATACTATATATATATATATAAGTATACTTAAGTATATAAGAGTAGAGTGCAGTATACATACAACTGTATGAAATCATAATCGAATATTGACCACTTTTCCCAAATGACTTACTATAAAACACGTAGACAAGGCTAGTACAACATAGCGCGCTCATCTCGTCTCATACAATCTCTCTCATCATCATCTCCACATCTCTCTTCTATCAACAAATGCGGTAGAACTCATCTCTCTCAATCTTGTACTCATCCATCTTACCTCTACTCTCATGCTATGCTTCTCTCTTTTCTCTCTACTCACATAGATCAATACTCTACAATCATCTCTACTCTCATACGTCGATACAATCGTCTTCTCTCTCCGATAAAGAGCTATATAGTATAGCAATATGATTAGTAATTAATTAAAGAGGATTAAAATAAGTATATATAATCATACGCTGATGTTAGGTATATCACAACTAAATTAAAGGTGAAATAACTCAATACATAAAAGTGAAGTACTGGACAACATCCTAATCAGGGTGAGGGGCGAGCTAAAAGAACGCGACGCGGTAGCAGAAAGGCGTGAATAAGAGAAGGGAAGCAATGGGCAGATGTAGGTAAAGTATGACTAATATACTAGGCCTCTAAATGTCGTAATAATGAATATATTAAGAACAATAACGGTATACTCAAAATGACTCACATATTAAAATAGACTAAGTCTACATACAGTCATACAGCATACCGGACAATATCATAAAGAATTGGACATCAACTGGACTAACAACGGCGCGATAAAAATAACTAGACAATAATCAACACTAACATCATAACACCACACACTATACTACCACTACACATAACACACACACACTATACTATACACAAACACACACACCATACACACAACTAACAACACACACTTCCATCATATCGACACACACTACACTAATCACTCACACACACATAACTCACTCAACTAATATATATAATATAGTATAGTAATATATAATATAATATATAATAGATATATAATATATAGAAATATAATATAAAAAAAATAAATAATAATATATAATATATCTATAATATAATATAATAATTATATATAATATATAAATTAATATATAATATATAAGTATAAATAAGATAAATAATAAGTATTATAAATATATAATATAAGAGAATAGAGTATATAAGAAATATAAATAAGATATAGATAATATAGAATTAAACCAATAAACGCGCATAATAAATTAGATGAAAGGTGAAAGATAAAATATATATATAATATATATAGTATATATAGGAATAAAGAATAAATAATTAATAGCTTAATAGTAATATAAATATAAATAATACTACTGTTAAGTATTGATATACTATTATTCATAAAAAAAGGTACAACAGAGAATATGATATATAAAAAAGATAAAAATATATATATATATAATACAGGTTATGAGTTGGAAGGAAATGGATCAAACTCCAAGGGGGACGTAGATATGTACACATGATAGACGATAATTAAATAAAAAACATCATGGTTTGCTAGATATCCGATTTTCATATTGTTATTCATTTTATAATTTAGCGTAAATGAACAATAACAACGGTAAATTATCATATGTAACAGGTTAACGTTTGTAATAGATGAATATATTTGAAATTTTATTTTTACTAACCTTTATCAAACCAAATCAAATTTTAGGCGAGGTTGCGAAATTGTAAGTGGTTACATCTTAATTACAAATTAATTCTTGTAAAATAATTGTGATTGCTTCTAAAAAAATTTTTATATTTAATTTCCAGAATGTTTTTTTGTAAACTTATTTTTTTTTAATGAACAAATCCATTTCAAGCAAATTACAAAGAAGTTTTTTAAAATAAAAAAATGTGCATCTCCTCTGACTACAAATGACCTGAAAATTTCATGTAGGATTAAAAAATCTTTGACAGCAAAAAAAAAAAATATACCCAAATTTTTCTATTATGAGAAAATACACACCAAAACAGGATAAGTTGTTTTAGAAAATTGCGACCAATGCTCAGTTCGCTGAGCAGTCAAGATAATCAGAGTGATTACGCAAGAGAACGTGCCAAGACACTCTCTTAGAGTAATAATACAATCTTGTCTATTTCAAGATTGATAAGCACAATATCAAGAAAAAAGATATGATAGGGTAGGGGATATCAGAACAAGAAAATGAATGTCAACATAAACATAGATATTTCAAAGAATGAATAACAAAAGCCGAAAACAGAAGACTAACAGAGTGACAGACACAGATGAAGAACATTCGAAACGATGTATTATACGTCAGTAAAAAGCTAGTTATGAATCGATATTATATGGTCAAAAATTCAGGCTCTCGACAATCTGTGCCGAAATGGATAAACCTACTCTCCATTATTTGAAAGAATGGGGGGGGGGGCGGAAGGATTAGGTGCTCAAGCCCGAAGCAATAATTAGGTACACGCTCCAACTATTACAAGACTGAAAATTTAATGGTGAGTCGGATCTAGCGAAAACAAAAACACAGCTCCTAGTCAATATTTCACTTTTTCAAACATTTAATGTATTTGAGAATTATTCGTTTAATTAGTCATTACGCCGGGGGGGGATATAAAACCATGAAAAACAAATGTGACACACCCGCTGCAAAGGAGTACATGAGATTTTTAGTACATTATCTACTCCCTGTAGTAACAACTCAGCCTCCCTGGCGTCTCTTGTGCTTTTCCTCCCGAATCACCCTGGTGGATATAAAAATCTTGTATTTATGTGTTATCCGGTGGTTTCATATTATTCTTACTCCTGACCGCATCCCCTATCTCCACCGACGCTAGAGAGGGATATAAATTTGCCGTCACTCCCATACATCACACACCCACCATAGCAGGCAACGAAGGTAGTAGCAAGAACATCCACGCACTGTCAGAGAGTATAAGAAAAGCCATACTCACAGGTGCGCCCCCGCGTGTTCAAAAGAGCGTGTTCCGTGGGTATTATCCATGGTTAAGGTGAAGGAGAGTCGCCAGTCAGGGAAAATCCACACTAGGATTTGCACGATCAGCTCAACAGGGACAGAGAAGCGGGTATGTGGTGGCATGTACTTCCCTCTGATGGGGCGGGGGAGCGGGAAACCCCCTTGCGTGATGTCTCCCACACCCCCGCGTGTACACCAGCCATCTACGAGTCCACTGATGAGAATATATCCCGCTGCCAGGTCTCAAGCCATCTCCCCGTCACAGAAACCCCAGCCATTGCGGACCTATTGGAGTACCATGTTACTTCTGCGCTCTCTCCTACATGTACGTCACATTGTTCTCCCATCCTCCCAGGGGAATTCCCCGATTTACTGACTCACAAAGTCCACCTTCCTTTACTTCCCGGTCCATCTAATTCCCGCCGCTCCGATTACCCGAAGTGATGTCCCGAGTGCAAAAAAACAAACAAAAAAAACGTGGCAAAAAAAAAAAAAAAAAAACAAACAAAAAAAAAAAAAACAAAAAAAAAAAGGGAAGCCCACCGCGCCGGGGTAGAATGGACGGCGGAGCCAAATAAGAAGTGTTCAATTGGAGAGGGAAGAATTTAGAATAAAAACTGCAGTACGCACTCCAGACCATACACTACAGACCCAATGAGCAGCGGCGGTGAAAAAAAAAAAAAATCTCGACGCAAATCTACCAAGAAAATAATACTACCAACACAGAGCCGAGGTATACAAATAAAACCAAAAGGAATAAAGAGATACAGACCAGAGGAAATAGAATACGGAAAACAACACAATAAATAAGACCACCATAAGACCAGATATATACCTAGCGAGAAGAAACGACGACAACAATACAAACCAGAGGAACATAGAGAATGAGACACTAACAAGAGAGAAGAAACTTTAAATAGAAAAGAAAAGAAGGAAAATTGTTGCAAGGTACATTACAACATGGTACAGTACTTGTACAGTACATGGAATAATGAGCAAAAAAAATATGTGATAAGCAATAGGCAAAAAGTCGGGTGAAAGTGCTACCAAACATTTAAAAAAAGACCAACCTGCAAGACAAAAGCGGGGAAACCAACAGGACGAAGCTCAGCTAACTCCGGGAAATATGTTACATCTCTTTTGAAAATATGATCATGCTACATTGAACTCCTTTCGTTTATTCAACACCACAAAACAAAACTCACCCAATGGCGTATCATTCTCTCATCATTAGTTAATAAATTCGATATTAAAGCCTAACAACGCCTCTAAGCTTATGTGTACCATTATCATGAACATACATATGTACCTAGAAATAAATCGGATAATACCTAGCTATGTAATTTACAACATAGCTATATGTTTCAAGGTAACATACGATTAATTACGATAGGTAAAACATGATAATTCATTGGGCAGAAAGCATCAAGAAACTTACCCCCTTTATTGCAAATCCGCCAAGAGATGTTAAATTATGGCACCAAAGCCAATGAAATTTCTCTTACCCATATCACAAACTATATCTTCTACACTGCTAACTGTCATCCGACTTGCTTTATCATCAACATATTATCCAAAATATTTAAACTTCAAACACTTGCTTCCAGACTGAAATCACAATCATAAGTTGCAAGACTTTACACGATGATGCGAGAACTTACTGTATTCACTGCACGGCACGCGGCTGGGCTAACAGTTATAAACCCGGTCACAGAGTGATCTTCCTTAAATTAATCGAGGAAGTGTTCACTGACACCAGCACCAACGGGCATCCAAAGAAACAATACAAGACATTGAGGAAGAAAGAATAGCAAGTGCACGAAAGCGAGTAAGGCAGTCCTCCAGTGCGAGCAAAATGTCTGAACATAATATAAAAAAAAATAAAAAAAAATAAGAAAACCAATATCATCGTATTTCGACTCTATTTATTCCTACACACGTCTTCACTATCGAGCCCTTACCTTGCTTATTATCCATTCCAGAAGAAGCGCTAAGCACAATCACGAAATCATTAAAAGTGTGAGTAACGTCAAAAACTACAATAGCCACGCAAAAGGAATACAGTGGGGAAGCCGCGGAAAGTTTCGTGGAGAGAGAAAACGGAAAAAAAGAAAAAAAGAAAAAAAATCTTGGGTTTAAGGGAGGAGTAAGAGGAGGAGGAAGGCGTAGTGAGAGACCCGGTATGGCGCGTAAACACCGCCCATAACAAAGAAAGACGGCAGCTTAAGTAAATAGCCAGTGTGCTCTGTCCAGTTGAGAGGGTGTATCTTTACACACTGGCAACTTAACCCATCATGTGCGATACGCTTGTGTGTAGGAGATCGGTCCAGCCAACCCCTACGAGTGGCGTCAAAGTAGCAATTTATCGCCTCTGGTGCTTCTCTCTCATCCCTGCTCTTCGCAGGCCCGCGCTATGGAACACGTATATATATATAAATTATCGCATAAGGAGATACATAGTGTTATCTCCCTACCCGCCCGACGGACGCACAAGGGGACGTTTGCGGGTGGAGGTGATATATATATATGAGTAGTATGCCTATGGAGTAGGGCCGCCGCCCCTCCCCTACTAGGTGAGTAGGTAGTAGTGGAAAATACATGCCTCACCCTCCGTTAGGTACCCTGTATCGTGGCTCTGTAAAGCCCTATACCGAGTGATTTATGACTATATTACGTATAATAATGTGAAAAGTATTAGGGGTGGGACATTGATATTAAGTAGTATGTATATATTCCTGAATATAGTTAGGGGTAAAAGGTATATTATCTATATATATATAGTAGACCAGGGATCCAAAAAAAATGTGATTTCTCTCGTATCTCAGCTCTATGTATCGAGTGAAGTAAGTTAGAAGAGAGAAAAGGATAGGGGGAGGGAGCAGCAGAAAACCGTTCTACACCAATAATACTCAAGCAACAAAGGCATTATTGAACCAGCAGTTCTATAGCAAAATATGGATTACCGACTTGGCAGGGGTCTAAAGTAAGAGTAGTAGTTAAGTTACAATAGGGGCACGTGACTAATTCAAGACGTCAGCTATATAATATAAATATATATATATAATATAAAATAAATAATATTATAATAATATAGATAAAGAATATAATTAATAATATAAATAATAGAAATATTACTCTATATATATATTAATAGAATAAGATATTATATATATATTAATAATATATAAATGATTATGTAAATAAAAAGAAAGAAGTATGTGTATAGCGTAATTCGTTTTTGAACAATTAATAAAATCTTATCATCTTTCGATCTAAAAATAGTTTATCATAGAGAACGAAAAGAATAAGTTAGTAATTATAAAATATATATTAATTTAAACAAGTTATAATAAGTGCGATCGAAGAGAAATATTTTTTTCGCTAAGGTATTAGTTATTTCATAATTTGCT